>MDKJ01227761.1:0-26934 GCA_005239525.1 Nicotiana knightiana | reverse complement strand
TATATATATATATATATATATATATATATATATATATATATATATATATATATATATGTATTTTTTACTCTACCGAGCCGCACTATAGTCGGCTGGGTATGTCACCTATTGTGCAACAACTAATCAGTTGGGTTTATCGAATCCTCTTTGAGGTTGGGTATGACATGATGATGATGATTCCCACAGAGGCGAATGTTCAATGATGATGATAATTTCCACATAAGCCGATGTTTAAAAAGATTGTGTATATATGTATCATGCGTTTCATGTTAATGTCTCTTAGAAGCACTCAGATGCCACATGTTGTATCTTCTATATCTCTCTTTACATTACTGTTCTTAGATATGCTTTCCTGCCTTACGTACTCAGTACTTTATTCATACTGACGTCCTTTTATCTGTGGATGATGCATGTCGTACTCCAGGTCCTGATAGACAGGTAGACAAAGCTCCCCAAATAGGGGAGGTGTTGTCCATTTAATCATAAAATAGGTTGTGGTCGATACATAATAGTTATGACGCTTAAACGATAATGATAGTGTCGTTTCTCTTATTGTAGATTAAGGAGTTGTGAAATTTGCATAGCTTGAGGTTGGGGCAGTATATAAAAGGTATGTGAGGCTATCCCTTTCCTTATTTTGCACGACTCTGATTGTACATAATCCAATGAACGAGCTTCCAAAGATACTCTACTCTTAGAAGCTAGCAGTACTTACATAGTTTCCCTTCTTATGGAACAATAGATGTCAAGGTTGCTTCTCTTATTCTTATATTATTAAGGTTGTTGGTACTTCCTGATTCTTATAAGATTCTCGATGAAGAGTTACCCTAATGATGTGTATGGAGAATATCAACCTTACGTCGCTCAATGTTCAGAACATGATTCCAATGAGTCCTGCATGCATTATATATATGTGTATATATCTATCTATTTTACTCTACCGAGTCGCGCTATAGTCGGCCGGGTATGGCACCTATTGTGCAACCACTGATCAGTTGGGTTTACCAAGTCCTCTTTGAGGCCGGGTATGATATGATGATGATGATGCCCATAGAGGCGAATGTTCTATGATGATCATGATGCCTGCATAGGCGGATGTTTAAAAATATTATGTGTATATATGTATCATGCGTTTCATGTTAATGTCTCGTAGAAGAACCCAGACACTACATGTTGTATCTCCTACATCTCTCTTTACATTATTGTTCTTATTTATGCTTTCCTGCCTTACGTACTCAGTACTTTATTCGTACTGACGTCCTTTTATTTGTTAACGCTGCATGTCGTGTTGCAGGTCCTGATAGACATGTAGACAAAGCTCCCCCACCACAATAGGCTTTCCAGTTCAGCGGTTATAGGCGAGATCCCTTCTACGGACTTGCCATGGTCTTGGTATGCATTTTTGTTATAGATATTATGGGTATGTCGAGGCCCTGTTCCGGCTATGTTGCATTACTTCTACTCCTTTAGAGGCTCGTAGACAGGTGTCGACTCATGTATAGTTTGGTATGCCTTGTTGGCTAATTTTTGTTGTATAGTCTTTCATGGCAGCGTTGCAGCTCGTACCTTTTATGTAGTTTCTTAGCAATCTTGTCATCCCATGTGATGTATGTTCCTGATCCATATCTACCATTTATATTGATCTCGTTATCCCTTAAAGACAATAAGAATGTTAGATAAAATGTACGTTATTGCTCGGCAAGTATGGCCCGGGTGCTAGTCATGATCCTCCAGTTTGGCTCTTGACACTAACAAAGCTATATATATATGGTGAAAGGTTAACAGGTGATTAAAAGCTATATTTGTACTTTTGTGTTGCTTGTGTGCAAAAACATAACAAAAAATTTTTTGGGAGTATCTTTAGCAAATCGATGAAAGGGTGGGTCATAAAGCTCACACCTGAAACTGCACGTGTCGGTGTAGGGGTGGATAAGGATTATTGCCTTTATTTGGGATGAGATTGAAATATTGATCTAATTGTGGTTATTCGCCTTAATTGGGATGAGGTTGATATTAGTTGTGAATTGGAATGCCAACCCACACAGAATAGGACATTTAGCTTTACATACTAGTACTATTCCACATGATCTAATGTCCTTTTTTTCAGGGGGCGCTGCATCTTCTACAGATGCAGGTTGTCAAGCCCCACACTCGAGGAGTGTGATGAACGCTCAACCGAGTGAACCCGGCCGAGCAAGCCGGTTATTTTTCCTTCTACCCAAACTCATCCATGAGTAAAGAGGAGATGTATTGTAACGACCCGGCCGACCGTTCCAAGAGTTTAGCCGCGTTTCCCCTTTCCTGCATCATTTTATGTGGTGAAGATTAATTTATGTGTATTGGGTCGGTTAGTTCATGTTCAGAGTGGTCATGGTGAGAATTGAGGCAATTAGTCTCACAAGGTAGCCTAATAGTTGAGAAAGTCAACTGAGAGTTGACTTATTGGTGAACAACCTCAAAATGCGGATTTTATGGATCGGATAGCTTCGTTAGGTGATTTGGGACTTAGGAGTGTGTTCGGAATGAAGTTTTGATGTCCGGTGTACAATTAGGCTTGAATTGGCGAAAGTTAATTTTTGGTGTTTTTCGGTCGGCAGTGGAAAATAGTCTATTGGGGTCGAAATGGAATTCTGGAAGTTGGAACAGGTCCGTAATGTCATTTTGGGTATGTGTGCAAAATTTCAGGTCAATCAGAAGTGTTTTGGTTAGTTTCGGCGTAATTCGCGAAATCTGGAAGTTTCAAAGTTCATAGGCTTGAATTTTAGGTAATTTTTGTGTTTTCGTGTTGTTTTTGGTGTTTCGAAGGCTCGACTAAGTTGGAATAATGCTGGTGTTGGTATGTTTGGTTGGTTCCCCAAGGGGCTCGGGATTAATTTCGGATGGTTGGCGGGGTTTTGAACTTGGAAATTTGTAGCAATTAGCTGTTGGTGTGAGTTTCTGGTGTTGGCCGCACCTACGGATGGGTAGCCGCAGGTGTTTTGTCGTAGGTGCAAAGGTTTGTGCGCAGGTGCGAAAGGAGGTTGGGCAGGGGAATTCCGCAGGTGCGAAGAGATTTCCGCACCTGCAAAGCTGCAGGTGAGGAAGATTGGCCGCAGGTGCGAAAATGGATCCGTTAAGTGGGATTCCGCAGGTGCGCACCTAGGACCGCATGTGCGACTAAGAGTCCGTAGGTGCGGAAATGCTGGCAGAAATAGTATAAAAAGGGGCCTCCGTGAAATTCATTTCATTTCACAATTTTTTTGCATGCGGGAGGAGCTCTTTGAATTCAAATTGAAGAAGGGAATTCGTGGTTCTTCAGTGAAGGTAAGTTCTCGGGTTATTAACATCATTTCTATGCTATTTTGATTTAGATTACACTTGTATTTGAAGGATTAAAGTAAGAAAAGTTTGGAAAATAGGAGGGAAGAGTTGGGAATTTCTTTTGGAAATCTTAGCGGGCAATTCTGGTCCGATTTTGATGTTCTTGAGATGTACGGTCTCGTGGGAGGATAAGGGTTCATGTGATATAAATTTTATCGAATTCCCAGACGTGGGCCCGGGGCTCGGGTTTGGCCGAATTTCGAGATTCTTTTATAATTTGATAGTTTTCGATTGGGTTGTGTTCCTTTACTATACATTGATGATGTTGAACTCGTTTTGGCTAGATTCGGAGCAATTAGGAGCAAATTTGAGGGGCAAGAACGTAGCAGACTAGTGTTGTTGTTAGGTAGAGGTAAGTAATGGTTATAAATCTTGTCATGAGGGTATGGAGCCCCAGACTACATATTTCTCACTGATTTTAGAATTGTGCACATGTCGGATGACGAGTATGTGGCGCGTACTGATTTTTGGATTGGACTAGGCCCTCTCCGTGGCAACTAATGAGTTGCATATTTTACTCAAAACCTTATGTTAAATTATGTTCTAAAGATTGTTTAAATATTTGGGCTGTAAGACATGTTTGGGGCCTCGTGTCGATCCGTTTAGACCCCTTGGGGGTTTTTTACTACTGTTTTTCCTCACTATTTGTTGATGATTTCACTCAGCCACATTGTGCTTATTGTTTTCTGAAATCAACCTGATTTACACTACTTTGAGATTTGAAATGATGTTTTGGGTCGAGTACCATGTTTTACTGATTCGCCCGAGGGGCCTTTCCAGTGGTTCTGCTGAGTGAGGCCGAGAGCCTAATTGGGAGGTGTTGAGTGATTGTGAGGTGCTGAGTGATATTAGCGCTTGGGCTGAATGAGCCCCTCCGGAGTCTGTACACACCCCCAGTGAGCGCACAGAGTGCCTAGTGCCTAGTACCGAGTGCCGAGTGCCGACTGACGAGTGATTGGGAGGCATGAGTGACTGTGAGGTGCTGAGTGACTGATTATGAGTGACTGTGAGGCATGCCCGTGGGGTTACTTATTATTTTACTACTTTCATTCTGAGCTGATGAAATATGTTTTGCCCGAGGGGGCTCTATATGATTCATTTCATTTTGATACTAAATCTTCGGTTCGAAGTTGTTGAAAATGTACATTCTTCAAAGGATTTTTCTGAAGTTGGTTTTAAGGCATGATGATTTCATATATCTATGCTATACTGTTGGAAAGAAAGGTTGTGCATCTTGTGATTTGATGACATTGATTTTATGTGTTTCTTGCTTCTCAGACCTGATTTATTTTCATTACTACTGAGTTGGTGTACCCACATTACTCCCTGCTCCTTGTGTGCAGATTCAGGTGTTAGGGCAGGGTGAGCTACCTATCTATTCCAGAGATTCTCGGAGGTTTGCGAGGTGGCTTCATGCGTCAGCAGTGTTGCTCCCTCTCATGCTTACTATTATAGAATTTATTTTCATTGAGTTTATATTTTATGTAGATGCTCATGACTAGTGACTCCAGGTTCTCGGGGGTTGTCTTTAATATGCAGTATAGCTTTAGTTGTTTTATAAATGTTTAAAGGAACTTTTATTGGTTATCGGTGTAGTAAAGATGTAATGGAATCTTATTTCGATTCGAGTATGGGTTTTGGCTGGCCTAGTTCCATGATAGGCGCCATTACAACTGGTCTGGATTTTTGGGTCGTGACAGTTTGGTATCAGAGCGCTAAGTTACATAGGACTCATCGATCATGAGCAGGTTTAGTAGAGTATTTTGGATCGGTACGGGGACGTCTGTACTTATCTTCGAGAGGCTGCGGAACCCTTAGGAAAAACCTCACATTTTTTTTAAATTCTTGTCATGCGAATCCATTGTATCCAGCCAAGAGCGTAACACTTGAATTCCTTCCATGTATTCGAACGTGCACGAGAGCGCTTGGTATCAGTTATGAATCGACAGCTTGTGACTTCCATGGATGAGATGTGATTTTGGCATGTTGGTAATGGGCCAGTCTGGTGGACTTGAAGCTGGATTCATTTTGTGGCTTGATTGCTAAGATTTTCGTTGTGTGGGCAAATGTAATTGGGGACTTGTATGTTCGTTTGTGTTTTTATTGATGAGAATTGATGACTAGATGCCTATGTGGTGAGTGTGATTTGATGGTTAGATGTGTTCAGACTGTGATTTTTGAATAAAAGGTTGGCTGGAAATGGGGTAAGATTTATCGAGTGTTTGATTTTTTTCTCGATTTGGTATATGGCCTTGAGTTGTGAGTATGATGGAGGACCTCTTGTGTTGTGTAGTTATGGAGTGAAGCGCATTTTTCTGTTGGGTTATGAGTTCCTGGTGATGTCTTTTAAGCTGATCATTTTCCCCAGTAATGTTCATGTATTTGATTAACGGTGTATTCCAGTCATATTAGCACTCCTTGTTATTGTATTCGTTGATGGCGTCCTGGAATATTCGCGTAGCCGGGAGTAGCATACTCAGTATCTGAGGATTGCATTATAAGGATTCAGGGAGGAAATGCTCTATGCGGATTCTCCGAGTGAGAATTTTGGCTCGGTTCAGTAGCATTTTTGGGACACGTGGTGTCCAGTAAGGGTATCCATATGGTTATACATATGTGGGTAGAGCTTCCAGAAGCTCGAGATTTTTGTGACCACCGCTCCAGTGTTAGTTCTGCCATCAGCTTTAGGTTTTTACCGCATATTGTGGTGCCTCGAGGGTAGGCGTTGGTTGTGTTCAGATACAGGAAGGTGTAGTTATTGCGTGATAGTTTTGGTCTTTAGAAGTGTATGGAGAGATAGCAGTTGAGGATAAGAGAGCAGCGGTACCTCCTGCGGGTTATCCTAGGGTGTGTGGTCCCTATCTGGCTCTGTAATAAGTTCTCTTCTACCAGTAAATGATATATGTTGTAATTTGAGTTTACATCGCGTGTGGGAGTTGGCATGACCATCACAATGGTGGATGCGAGATTGGAAATTTATTTGAGTGTTAGATGGTTTGGGTCATATAAGCTTATAGAGGATTTAGTTGAATACCACCACAGCATGGTGGCAATGATAATGTGTGGGCATAGTCTTGTTTCTCTTGATCCTTGGCTTTGAACCAAGCGGGGGAGTTTGTTATTGATGAGTTGATTACATGATTATATGAGGTATTGGTTTCAGTTCGAGGTATATTGGTAAATCAGTTATGACCTGCAGGTATGGGGTCTGGGAATGTCACGAGTAAGGGAAGTTTCTCTGATATAGGTTGTGATGTACTCTGTTGGGTAATTGGGTTATATTGAATGATTTAGTGGAAATTGAAAAAGATGTTGTGTGTGCAGTGTATGAATTTGCTCGTGGCTTCAAGTGAGTGGATTATTTTCCTAGTATGTTAGTGTGCAAACGGGTCAGGTCGATTCTGTCTAATTGGTCAGTGTGATTGAGATTTACGTTAGAGGATGTCAAAATTGTGGTATTCTACATCATCACGGATTCTATATATCGGTATCAGGAAGGTGAAGGTAAGTTTTTCTAATGTGGTGCATTTGGGGATAATTAAGGGAGTATTTAGCCACTTATGATCCTTAGACGGTGTAAAGACCCGTAATTATTGTTTAAATTAATGCCAGAATAAGTCCCCGAGTTATTATTTTGGAAACTTTTAAAACGGACCTAAATTGAGTAAAAAGTACCCCGGGAGTTATGCGACGCACTATGCGATCGCATAACGTGTATACATCACTACCCTATTTAATGACAACTATGCGGTCCAATATGCGATCACATTTCGGTTATGCGGACCGCATAGATGACGCATTGTTGCACTTTGATTTTTGGGAGGGAGGTTATGCGACGCACTATGCGATCGCATAACGTGTATGCGGACCGCATAATAGTCGCATACCTGCGCAGATTATTTTCGATTTTGGCCCATCTTGAGAGCCATTATGCGGTCGACTCTGCGGACTGCATGTCAGGAATACGATCACATTCCTGACCGCATTCTTGTGTTGAGCTCCTATTTTTCTAATTTTAAAACCCGACCCAGTTTATTAAAACACCCTTCCCCTTCATTTTTAACCATTTTCTGAACCAAATTAGAGAGAGGGGAGAGAGGGTTCTTGAGAGAGAAAGCTTCATCTTTTTCAATTGGATTTTCAAAGTCACTCAGGCCTGGAAATTTCGAGTAATCATCTTTGTCTTGATTCTAACAGGTGAGAATCCCCAACCCTTTTTCCATTGGTTTTCCGGTTTTAGACAAAAAAGGGACTCTCCTGAATTGATTCTTGAAAATATAAGGTGATACCTTGCATGCATGCTCATTAATGTCCATTATATAGTAAGGGGAGAGGGTTGGATAAAGTTCAGAAAGAAGGGGTGGTGATCTAATGGGGTCACACAGAATTCGATAAAATGCTTAAAAGAGTTCAAATTGTATGCATGATTTCCAATTCTGAGTTGAATATTTAATTTTGAACTAGATTGACGATACTAGTCGGTTCACTGATTTGTGAGTAAAAGTTAAAAAGGGATTTCGACCCCAGGTATATATGGCTAACTTTAACCTTTGTAGATACCTCTTGTTCGGTCCGAGTATACGGTATGAGTACCTTGTTTTAAAATATGTGAATTGATTGTTCAAATGTGTTGAGAAGTAAGATTCTATTCTCTGATCATCCTAGTTGATTGCTATACTACCGTGCTATATGAGATTGTGAAAGGTGTTTTGATGTGTCTATCCTATTATGTGCAAAG
Organism: Nicotiana knightiana; assembly: GCA_005239525.1. Taxonomy (NCBI): domain Eukaryota; kingdom Viridiplantae; phylum Streptophyta; class Magnoliopsida; order Solanales; family Solanaceae; genus Nicotiana; species Nicotiana knightiana. The sequence continues at coordinate 18,836 of MDKJ01227761.1, read as the reverse complement.
CTCGTAAAAGCTCAAGGTTATCGATATGAAAGTATGTGTCAATGAATGAAAGAATGTTAATATGTCGAAGTGTGGGAATGTATATGATGGCTAAAAACCGTGCATGGTAAGTAATAAGAAAAGGGTATTGTGAAATGATATAAATGGGTTGAATGATTATGGTAACACCGTGTACATGAATTACTGCCTGGTGAGAGTCATTGTGCCTTGAGCTCAAATAGCAAATTGTTGATTTTAACTTGTGTTCCTTGAAAGGAAAATTCTTGTGAGTTTGATTATTTGTGGTTATTGTTATGAAATATGATTGTCGGGTGGGATCGGGTTGCGCGCCACAACACGAACCAATAAGGATAATGAGATGTGAGGTAATAAGGGTGGTCGAGGTAATAAGGGTGGCCGAGGTAATAAGGGAGGCCGAGGTAATAAGGATGGAATGTGATCATTATCACTATTGAAATGAAAATCTATGATGTGAGGTAATAAGGGTGGCCGAGGTAATAAGGATGGAATGTGATCATTATCACTGTTGAAATGAAAATCTGGGAAACTCTTGAATATGGTGATGTTGAAAGGGAAAAAGGAGAGATTGTGAAACTTGTTGATTTTGGTTGCTTCTTTCCACGTGAATTGATTGATTGGTTCTATTTCTGTTTGTTGTCTGTGTATTGCTTGATTATACTTGGGATAAAGTCGGTTCATACATACTAGTACTATTCCACAGTACTAACGTCCCTTTTGCCAGGGGCGCTACATTTCCTTATATGAATGTATGTGGTTCTACATAAGGTAATGGAGCCCACCGTCTGTAGTGCCTCCTCTCCTTTCCGTCAGTTGTTCTGGTAAGCCACACTTCCTCCCGAGGCCACATGTGGCTCATGTCGCCTTATTTTGGTTTTATGGTGTAGTGTAAGGTATAGTCGTGGCCTTGTTGCCGGCAAGTATTATATAAATCTTTTGTAATCATAGAGGCTCCGTAGACACAATGTGGGTAGTGCACATATGTATTTGGGTAAGTAATGGTAAGGTTCGGAATCGTGATCCACGTTGGTAAATGTTGTGTGTATTTTTTAAGTGTTTGGTATCATATGTTGGTAATGATAATAAAAGTAGAAATGAATTCAAGTTGTAAGCTTATACTAAGTTATAAATGGCTATTTCACATTAATAATGTATATTGAAATCACGGGGTAACGTGTGAGATAGGAAAGGCAAATCACATTCGCTTGATCAGTTTCATTCGGTTAAGCGCTGGTCTCGTCCCTCGATTTTGGGGCGTGACAAACTTGGTATCAGAGCCTAAGTTTTTTAAAGTGTCCTAGGATGTCTCGGAGCCGTTCTAGTAGAAACCTTCTTATCGGTGTGTTGTCGACCACATCAATAATTAGGGGGCTACATGTACATATAGGAAACAACCTTTTCATTGTTATTCTATATCGTGCGGTGAAGTGTAAGGTGAAAATATCCTTGTCTAACTCTTGCATTGTTCCGAAATTTTCAGTAATGGCACCAAAAAAGAGAGCTCGACTCGGCCTAGTGGCCAATCCCACCCCAAGCATGGGTGTGAATTCTGAACCCGATGGAGCGAATCCCCGACCTTGTATCCACCTGGCATTTCTGTTCCAGACCAGAGTGTTCCTAATCCTGCTGCGGCGGAGTGTGCTGCAACCCCTTCCGCTGATATTCCTGATCCTTCTTCGGTTCCAGCCTCAGGTCCTGCTACTTCCTATGGGGACCTCAGGGGAGTTGTTCATATGTTGACTCAGTTAGTGGCCGCTCAGGCCCAAAGATCTCATGCTGCCGGTGCGCCCTCTAGCGAACAGGGATATTTCGCCGGTTCCAGAGTCAACTAGTTTCTACGGTTGGCCCCTCTAGAGTTCTCAGGTATTAATCCGGAGGCCGATCCGTAGGATTTTCTAGATGAGATGTGCAAGACGCTTCGGGTTATGAAGGCTACAGATACAGAAGGGGTTGAGTTAGCATCTTACAGGCTGAGGGGAGCAGCGTATTCATGGTTTGAGATGTGGGAGAATTCCCGTGGGGAAGGAAGTCCTCCGGCGAGATGGAATAAGTTCATTGCTGCATTCATGGACCACTTCTTGCCTGCCGAGGCTATGGCAGCCCGTTCTATAGAGTTTGAGGTTCTCAAGCAGGCTAATATGAGTGTGTGGGAGTACCACATAGATTTCATGAGATTGTGCAAGTACGCTTCTCAGTTGGTATCGACTATGGGAGCCAGAGTTCGACGGTTTGTTTAGGGTCTCAGTCCCTTGGTTGTGAATGAAGCTGCTACAGCTGCTTTGCACTCAGACATGAATTATGGTAAGATAGTGGGATTCGCCCAGGCCACGGAGGCTAGATAATTAAAGATAAGGTCGGAGAGGGAGGGTATTAGTAGGGCCCGGTCAGCGGTCCACTCGGGGAGTTAAGTTGGAGGAGGGAGACCAGTTCAGGGGATAGGACAATCAGGGCCATCCCAGTTTTATACTCAGTCCTCATCCAGTGCACCGCCATCAGTGCACCGTTATCAGTAGAGCAGTCGCTGGGGACCAGGATCAGATAGTAGGAGACCTCATCAGTCCGGTCGTCCAGGAGGGAGGTTCCAGCAGCAGAGGAGGGCTTCATGACCTAAGTGTGGGAGGTTCCATACCGAGCCTTGTTACCTGGATATCCCAATATGCTACGGGTGTGCGGTGAGAGGTCATATTCGGCGGGCTTGCCATGTGCCCAGTCAGGGCATGTGTAGTGGTTCGCTCAGTCGTCCGGTTCTTCATTCACCATATCTTCAGTGCGTCCTCCAGCTCTAGCAGGGCGTGGTGCAGTTAGAGGTGGAGCTCGTGCTAGAGGTGGACCCAGCCGGTTCTATGCTTTGAGTGGTCGCCAGAGTGCAGAGGCTTCTCCACATGTTGTTACAGGTATTCTAGCTGTTCAAGCTCTTAATTGTTATGATCTTATTGATCCGCGGTCCTCCATGTCTTATGTTACCCCATTTATTGCTTCAAGTTTTGGGATAGAACCCGAACAGCTTCATGATCCGTTCTTTGTGTCGACTTCTATTGGTGATTCCATTACAGCCGCATGAGTCTATAGGAATTGTGTTATCACGGTGTGTGGTCGAGATACCACAGACAATCTTATCGAACTTGGGATGGTAGATTTGGATTTTATCATGGGAATGTATTGGCTTTACTTGTGCTTTGCTAAACTCGATTGCCGAGCCAGAATTATGAGACTAGAGTTTCCTAATGAGTCAGTTATTGAGTGGAAAGGAAATGGTGTGGTGCCAAATGGTAGGTTCATTTCCTACCTTAAGGCCTAGAAGATGATTAAAAAAGGGTGTGTTTATCATTTTTTCCAGGTTGCGGACACCACTTCAGAAGTGCCTGCCCCCGAGTCCATCCCAGTCGTGAATGAGTTTCTTGAAGTATTTCCAGACGAGCTTCCAGGGATTCCGCCAGATAGAGAGATTGATTTCAGGATTGATGTATTTCCATATACACATCCAATATCTACTCCACCATACAGAATGGTGCTAGGAGAGTTGAGGGACTTAAAGGAGCAGTTGAAAGACATATTAGAGAAGAGGTTCATTCGGTCGTGTGTGTCGCCGTGGGGCGCTCCGGTATTTTTGTCAGGATGAAGGATAGGTCGCTTCGGGTGGGTATTGATTATCGGCAGCTCAACAAAGTCACTATCAAAAACAAGTATCCACTGCCTCGGATAGATGATTTGTTCGACCAATTGCAATGTGCGAAGTTTTTCCCCAAAATTGATTTATGGTCGGGGTATCACTAGTTGAACATCAGAGAGCATGATATTTCTAAGACCACCTTCAGAACTCGTTATGGCCATTTTGAATTTTTGGTAATGTCCTTTGGACTGACCAATGCTCCAACGTCTTTCATCGATCTTATGAATCGGGTTTTCAAACCGCTTGTTGACTCCTTCGTGATTGTTTAATTGATGACATCCTTGTCTACTCGTGGATTCGGGAGGATCATGCTAATCACCTCAGGACAGCTCTACAGACTCTTCATCAGCACCAATTGTATACCAAGTTTTCAAAATGTGAATTAAGGTTGATCCCCAGAAGATCGCAGCGGTGAAGGATTGGCCTAGACCAATGACCCAGAACAGAGATTCGCAGTTTCTTGGGGATAGCTGGGTATTATCGGAGGTTTATGGAGGGATTCTCTACCCTTGCCTCCCCATTGACTAAATTGACGCAGAAAGCAACTAAGTTCTAGTGGTCCGATGCTTGTGAGAGGAGCTTTCAGTAATTGAAATCAAGATTGACTTCGGCACCGGTGTTAACCTTGCCAGAGGGCACAGAGGGATTTGTAGTTTATTGCGATGCTTCAAAGGTTGGTGGGGGATGTGAGTTGATGCAACACGGGAAGGTTATAGCCTATGCTTCCAGGAAACTCAAGAATCACGAGAAGAATTATCCGACACATGATTTAGAACTCGCGGCAGTGGTGTTTGCATTAATGATTTTGCGGCATTATTTGTATGGGGTCCATGTGGATGTGTTCTCATACCACAAGAGTCTCTGATATTCTTTCAAGCAGAAGGAGTTGAATTTAAGGCACCGACGATGGTTAGAATTTCTTGAGGATTATGATATGAAAATTTTGTACCATCCAGGGAAGGAGAATGTGGTGGCCGACGCTCTCAGTCGGAATCCATGGGTAGTTTCGCTCATTTGAAAGTGGGTCAGAGGCCTATAGCCCGGGAGATTTATCAATTGGCCAGTTTGGGGGTCTGTCTCTCGACCTTAGACGAGGGAAATATTATGGTGCATAATGGGGCAGAATCATCACTTGTAGCGGAAGTCAAGGAGAAGCAGTATATGGATCCAGCATTGGCGCAGTTTCACTCGGTAGTGATGATGGTGTTTTACAATGCCAGGGAAGGCTATGTGTTCCTGATGTGGATAATCTTCGGGAGAGGGTGATGGCGGAAGCTCACAATTCCAGGTATTCCGTGCACCCAGGTTCTACGAAAATGTAACAAGATCTGCGGGAAGTTTATTGGCAGAGCGGTATGAAGAGAGGTGTGGCAGACTTTGTATTGAAATGTCCAAATTGTCAGCAGGTGAAGGTCGAGCATCAGAGACCTGGTGGGTTAACTTAGCTTATGGAAATTCCAATGTGGAAATGAAATGATCAACATGGATTTAGTGGTAGGGTTACCTCGCACTCAGCGCAAGTTCGACTCGATTTGGGTGATAGTGGATCGACTCACGAAATCAGCTCACTTCTTGCCAATCAGGTCCACCAATACTGCATAACAGTATGCTCAGTTGTATATCCAGGAAATAGTCAGGCTTCATGGTACTAAAGTTTCTATTATCGCAGATCGAGGAGCCCAATTCACGGCTAATTTTTGGAGGAAAATTCATCAAGGTTTAGGTACTGAGGTAATTCTCAGCACGACTTTCCATCCGCAAACTGATGGTCAGGCAGATCAGACTATTCATACGCTTGAAGATATGTTACGGGCTTGTTTGTTGGACTTCAAGGGTAGTTGGGATGATCATTTACCGCTTATCTAATTTGCTTACAATAACAACTTTCACGTTAGTATTCAGACGGCCCCATTTGAGGCATTGTACGGAAGAAGGTGTAGACCTCCGATTGGGTAGTTCGAGGTTGGTGAAGCAGATTTGTTAGGGCCAGATATTTTGCACCAGGCATTGGAAAAAGTCAGAGTCATTCAAGAGAGGATGAAAACCGCTTAGAGCCGTCACAAATCCGATGCGGACGTTCGTCGAAGTGAATTAGATCAAGTATATGATTGGGTATTTTTGAAGGTATCTCTCATGAAGGGAGTGATGCGGTTTGGGAAGAAGGGGAAATTGAGCCCAAGGTATGTCGGACCATATTGGATTGCTTAAAGGAGAGGACAAGTGGCTTATAGGCTTGAATTACCCCCTGAATTCTCATTAGTGCACCCGGTGTTCCACGTGTCTATGTTGATGAAAGTGGTTGGAGATCCATCAGCAATCGTGCCAGTTGAGACTATTGAGATTAATGAAGAACTATCGTATGATGAGGTTCCGGTTGCTATTCTTGATAAACAAGTTCGTACATTGAGGAACAAAGAAATTGCTTCAGTTAAAGTACTGTGGCGAAGTCAGCATGTTGAGGAAGCCACGTGGGAAGCGAAAAATGAGATGAAAGAGAAACATCCCCATTTGTTTGAATAAGTCTAGTAGTGTTCGTCCGAACTGTCATCTCTAAGAAAGTTATATTTTATGTTTAGTTTTATGCAAAGGCACCCCATCTTCCTCTAATTGTTTTATTGTTGTAATTTCCCAATGTGTGCTGAAACTGAACCCGTTGTTATTATTTGGGTAGTGTGCAACCCTTGAAGTAAATGAATGTTTTGTGAAACATATGTGTTATGTAAGTGATTAATAGTAGTGTAGGTTGGTAATGATTAATTGAAATAAATATGGTATATTGAGGTGCTTGGGTTGTATGGGACTCATTAAAATGATCAAATTATGTGCAAGAATGTGAATCATGTGCAAATTTGTGGTATAAGAAGAAAGAGCTATGTGTAGTGGACAAAATGATTGAATATTTGCAAATTGTTGAGGTAACAACATTGTGTGTGAGTTATTGGGTGGTTAAAACTGTGTAATGGTGCTTGGAAATGTGTTTTGGGGGCTCTCTGACAGGTAGGTAGGTCTAATTACAAAGTGAACTCTGGCAAAAATTTTCTGAAATATTGGAGTTAGTAAAAATATGGAAGTTAGCATATCATGCTTTCAAAACTAATTTATTTCCAAAATCCTCATTCGAGGAAGAATGATTTTTAAGGGAGGGAGGATGTAAAGACCCGTAAAATTTTCTTGTTTATATTAATGCCCCAATGAGTCCCCAAGTTGTTTTTATTGTGGTAATCTTTAAAACGGACCTAAATTGAGTAAAAATTACCCCAGGACTTAGAGAATAAAATTTTCCAGAAACTACGCACTATGCGATCGCATAACGTGTATGGGGACTGCATAATGGTCGTATACACGGGCAGATCACTGCCCTATTTGAGGATAACTATGCGGTGTAATATGCGATTGCATTTTGGTTCTGCGGAATGCATAGTTGTCGCATTGTTTCCCTTTGATTTTTGGGAGGGGGGTTATGCGATGCACTATGCGATCGCATAACGTGTATGGGGACCGCATAATGTTCCCATACCTAGGCATATTGTTTTCGATTTTGGCCCATCTTGAGGGCCATTCTGCGGTCGACTCTGCGGACCGCATGTGAGGAATGCGATCGCATTCCTGACCGCATTTTTTTATCGGGCACCTATATTTCTAATTTTAAAACCCAACCCCAGTTCATTAAAAGACTCATCCCCTTCATTTTAACAATTTTCTGAAAAAAGTTAGAGAGAAGGGAGGGAGGGTCTTGAGGGAGAAAGCTTCATCTTTATCAATTGGATTATCAAAGTCACTTAGGCCTGGAAATTTCGAGTAATCATCTTCTTCTTCATTCTAAAAGGTGAGAATCCCCAACCTTTTTTCCATTGGTTTTCAGGTTTTAAACAAAAAGGGGACTCTCATGAATTGATTCTTGAAAATATAAGTTGATACCTTGCATACATGCTCATTAATGTCCATAATTTAGTAAGGGGACAGGGTTGGGGTAAAATTCACAAAGAAGGGGTGGTGATCTAACGGGGTCACATAGCATTCGATAAAATGATTAAAAGAGTACAAATTGTATGCATGATTTCCAATTCTGAGTTGAATATGTTGAATTCTGAACTAGATTGATGGTACTAGTCGGTTCGATGATTTGTGAGTAAAAGTTAAAAAGGGATTTCGACCCCAGGTACGTATGGCTAACTTTAACCTTTGTAGAATCCTCTTGTTGGGTCCGAGTATACAGTATGAGTACATTGTTTGAAAATATGTGAATTGATTTTTCAAATATGTTGAGACGTAAGATTCTATTCTCTGATCGTCCTAGTTGATTGCTATACTACCGTGCTATATGAGATTGTGAAAGGTATTTTGGTGTGCTTATCCTAGTATGTGCAAAGCTCGTAAAAGCTCGAGGGTATCGATATGAAAGTATGTGTTAATGAATGAAAGAATGTTAATGTGCCCAAGTGTGGGAATGTATATGATGTCTAAAAATCGTGTGTGGTAAGTAATGAAAAAGGATATTGTGAAATGATGTAAATGGGTTGAACGATTATGGTAAAACCGTGTACATGAATTACTGCTTGGTAAAAGTCATTGTTCCATGAGCTCAAATAGCGAATTGTTGATATGAACTTGTGTTCCTTGAAAGGAAGAATTATTGAGATTTGATTGTTTGTGGTTGTTGTTACGAAATACGATTTTCGGGTGGGATCGGGTTGCGCGCCGCAACACGAACTAATAAGGATAATGAGATGTGAGGTAATAAGGGTGGCCCAGGTAATAAGGGTGGCCGAGGTAATAAGGGAGGTCGAGGTAATAAGGATCGAATGTTATCATTATCACTATTGAAATGAGAATCTATGATGTTAGGAAATAAGGGTGGCCGAGGTAATAGGGGTGGCCGAGGTAATAAGGATGGAATGTGATCATTATCACTGTTGAAATGGAAATCTGGGAAACTCTTAAATATGGTGATGTTGAAAAGGAAAAAGGAGAGATTATGAAACTTGTTGATTTTGGTTGCTTCTTTCCACGTGCATTGATTTATTGGTTCTATTACTGTCTCTTATCTGTATATTGTTTGATTGTACTTTGGATAAAGTCTATTCATATATACTAGTACTATTCCACAGTACTAACATCCCTTTTGCCGGGGGCGCTATATTTCTTTATATGAATGTAGGTGGTTCTACAGCAGGTAATTCAGCCCACTATCCGTAGTGCCTCCTCTACTTTCCATCAGCTGTTCTGGTGAGCCCCACTTCCTCCCGAGGCCACGTATGGCTCATGTCGCCTTATTTTGAGTTTATGGTGTAGTGTAAGGTATAGTTAGGGCCTTGTTGCCGGCAAGTATTATATAAATCTTTTGTAATCGTAGAGGCTCTGTAGACACAATGTGGATAGTGTACATATGTATTTTGGGTAAGTAATGTCACGGTTCGGAATCGTGATCCACGTTGGTAAATGTTTTGTGTATTTTGTAAGTGTTTGGTATGATATGTTGGTAATGATAATAAAGGTAGAAATGAATTCAAGTTGTAAGCTTATGCTAAGTTATAAATGGCTATTTCACATGAATAATGTATAGTGACATCACGGGGTAACACGTTGGATAGGAAAGGGAAATCAGGTTCGCTTGACCGACTTCATTCGGTTAAGTGCCGGTCTCGTCCCTCAATTTTGGGGCGTGACAGACGGTATGGTTTTGTGCTTGGGTAGCGTGTGGCGAGTCTGGGTTGCAAATTTGTGGTATTACGGCAGGAAGAAGTATCGATTTGAAGGTAAGTCAGAAGAAACTTGGGTAAATAGGGCAACTTGGTAGTAGGTCGGATCGGCATGGTAAGGGATATGATTAGTTCTTTGGGTGTTCATAAGGTGACGAGTATTTCGGTTGATTATAAGAATTCAGTCTTGATGGGTTGGTGTTGCGCAAATGGGATTTCAGATATTTCCTGATGGTTTCTACCGCGGTTAAGGATGCATATTTTCTTATGGCGTGTAGTGAGTTTCTAAATGGGATCCAATGGAAGTTCTTGGCTAGTTGGGTACGTAGTTTCTTGTGGCTCATAAGGGACCATGGAGTTCCCGTATTTTTCCTAGGTTGGCATGACGTGTGCGGTATGTTGGGTAGAGTTGATATTTGCATATGTGAGGTCACGGTTCGGTTCTGGAAGGAAGGTCATAAATTCTTAGGCAGCATGCGCAATTTCAGACGACTAGGTAGATGATATCAGTAATTGGTACGACTTGATGAGGGTATATATTTCAAAAAGAGCAATGTGTTTGAGTTAAGGGTACTTCATTGGTATCGCGGCGCCCTATTGTTGGACCGACTGTTGATATTCAATGTTGCTTGGTAAACGGAAGAATTATAGGGGTACCCCACGTGGAATTAGTGAGTATTTGGGATGTGTTATGTATTCAAGCGGTGGAGTTGTGATCAGATATGGTAATCCTTATGTTTCATGGACTTTGAGACTGAGAGTTCTCATAAACAGGATATTTTGTGGTAGTGAACTGTGAAGATGCGAGCTGAGCTAGTCGGATGTTAGTATGTGCCATGATTCTGTCATTATGAACTTTTCGGTAAGTTGTCTATCTGTTGTGAGTGATCAGAGTTAATTTAGGGTCATTGGTAGGCTAATATGGGTGCGTGTTCTGCACCGGGTCGGAATTGTTGGCTCCGAATTTCTATTATTGAGAAATGTACCATTCTATTATAATTGATTTGTTCATGTTCTAGAGTGATCTATGAGTTACCCTTCGATGTTGTTAGGAGTGGTGATTATTGGTTATATGCACATATTGCGGTTCTAATTGGGCTTTATAGATATATTTGAGTAAGGTAAGTAATTGGGTGTTGCGGGATTTAGACGTGTCGGTTATATACCTTCGCTTCTGATGGCATGGTATCGTCTGGTTTCCCCCGCGGTTATGGCAATGCACTTTGAGTACTTGATGTCAAATTTCGAATGGTTATTGATTTTGGGCAAGGTGTCTTTAAGTATTTCAAGTGGTCCGACGTTGAATGAGATCGCGCAGTGTAGCGGAGTTATGTAGGGGCATGACCTTTGTTATTCGATACATGTGTTTTTTTATTTCCACAGTGTGTGCCAGGCTGTTAGTATAATATGGTGATGGTAATTATTAATGGCAGGATAGTCCTCTCATGGGGATCTTTTATATAATTTGATTACACTGGGAAGCTGCTGATAAGTGCACAAGTTGCACAGGTTTTGGCCTCGAATTTTATCGATGTGTCGATTGGTTAGTGTCATGTTATCAGGGTAGTCGTGATGGATGAGAAGAGGTCATTGGACCTAGAGTGATCATTTCCAGAATTTTCTACAGCATAGTTAGAAGAATAAATATCGGGAGTCGGCTTAGAAATCTACTATAACTCCTGTTTGGGAAGGGGGAGTTTCATGTCTAACTGATCGGACGAATGGTTGTTAGTTCTACGTGCTTATTTCATCATCGGCAGTATATGGAAGTGTTAGAGAGAGGCATTTCTTTATAAGAGGTTATGTACCTGTATTGGGTTGGTCTAAGCAGTTATTGTGGTTAAGAGTTATTGCTATGAGTGTTTCAGTCACGCGGTGTATTATGTGATTTCATCTAGGGTATGTATGTGGCTTGATTCAGCATGTTCAGACTTGTTTATTCTATAGTTATGGAAATTTTGATCTTGTATATTATTTCAGAAGTTGGAATTTGGTTCTAAGGTTTATGGGCCAAGATTTGAATTTTGAAATTTTAACAGTATTGTGCTATTGGACCTATATGGGATAGGATGACGTGGCATCACCCCCAGGTATGTGCATGCTAATCTACGCAACAATTTGGTGGTGTTGGAAAAAACTCTTGGCACGTTCGAGGACGAACGTATGTTAAAGTGGGGGAAGATGTAACGACCCGGCCGGTCGTTCCGAGAGTTTAGCCCCGTTTCCCCTATTCCTACTTAATTTTATGTGGTTCAGCTTCATTTATTTGTATTGGGTCGGTTGGTTCGGGTTCAGAATGGTCATGGTGAGAATTGAGGCAATTAGTCTCTCAAGGTAGCCTAATAGTTGAGAAAGTCAACCCAGAGTTGACTTATTTGTGAACAACCTCGCAATGCGGATTTTATGGCTCATATAGCTTCGTTTGGTGATTTGGGACTTAGGAGTGTGTTCGGAATGAAGTTTTGATGTCCGGTGTAGAATTAGGCTTGAATTGGCGAAGTTAGTTTTTGGTGATTTTCGGTCGGCAGTGGAAAATAAGCTATTGGTGTCGGAATGGAATTTCGGAAGTTGGAATAGGTCCGTAATGTCATTTTGGGTATGTGTGCAAAATTTCAGGTGAATCGTTGGTGTTTTGGTTGGTTTCGGCGTTATTGGAAAAATTTGGAAGTTTCAAAGTTCATTGGCTTGAATTTGAGGTAATTTTGGTGTTTTGTGTTGTTTTTGGTGTTCCGAAGGCTTGACTAAGATGGAATAATTCTATGGGGTGTGTTGGTATGTTTGGCTGGGGCCCCGAGGGGCTCGGGATTGATATCGGATGGTTGCCGAGGTTTTGAACTCTGAAATTTGCAGCAATTAGCTGCTGGTGTGAGTTTCTAGTGTTAGCCGCACCTGCGGATAGGTAGCCGCAGGTGCGAAAGGAGGCTAGGCAGGGGAGTTCCGCTGGTGCGAAGAGATAGCCGCACCTGCGAAGCCGCAGGTGTTGAGGATTGGCCGCAGGTGCGAAGAAATGGTCGCACTTGCGAAGCCGCAGGTGCGAAGGATTGGCTGAAGGTGCGAAAATGGGTCCGTTAAGTGGGATTATGCAGGTGCGCACCTGGGGCCGCAGGTGCGGGTCCGCAGGTTCCGAAATGCTGGCAGAAATAGTATAAAAAGGGGCCTCCATGAAATTCATTTCATTCCACCATTTTTTTGCATGCGGGAGGAGCTCTTTGAAGGCAAATTGAAGAAGGGAATTCATGGTTCTTCAGTGAAGGTAAGTTCTCGGGTTATTAACATCGTTTCTATGCTATTTTGATTTGGATTAGGCTTGTATTTGAAGGATTAAAGTAAGAAAAGTTTGGAAAATGAGAGGGAAGAGTTGGGAATTTGTTTTTGCAATCTTAGTGGGCAATTGTGGTCCGATTTTGATGTTCTTGGTATGTACGGTCTCGTGGGAGGATAAGGGTTCTTGTGATGTAAATTTTATCGAATTTCGAGATGTGGGCCTGGGGCTCGGGTTTGGCCGAATTTTGAGATTCTTGTATAATTTGATACTTTTCGATTGGGTTGTGTTCCTTTAGTATATATTGATGATGTTGAACTAGTTTTGGCTAGATTCGGAGCAATCGGGAGCCAACTTGAGGGGCAAGAGCATAGCAGACTAGTGTTGTGGCCCGGTAGAGATAAGTAATTGGCATAAATCTTGTCTTCAGGGTATGGAACCCCGGACTACATATTTCTCACTGATTTTAGAATGGCGCACATGTCGGATGAAGAGTATGTGGCGCGTACTGATTTTTGGATTGGACTAGGTCCTCTCCGTGGCAACTAATGAGTTGCATATTTTACTCAAAACCTTATGTTAAATTATGTTCTAAAGATTGTTGAAATATTTGGGCTATATGCGGTGTTTGGGGCCTCGTGTCGATTTGTTTAGACCCCTTGGGGGTTTTTACTGCTGTTTTTCCTCACTATTTGTTGATGATTTCACTCAACCACATTGTGCTTACTGTTTTCGAAACTCAGCCTGATTTACATTACTTTCAGATTTGAAATGATATTTTGGGTCGAGTACCCTGTTTTACCGATTTGCCCGAAGGGCCTTTCGAGTGGTTCTACTGAGTGAGGCTGAGAGCCTGATTGTGAGGTGCTAAGTGATATTAGCGCTTGGGCTGAAGGAGCCCCTTCGAAAACTGTACACACCCCCAGTTAGCGCACAGAGTGCCGAGTGCCAAGTGTCGAGTGACGATTGATTGGGAGGCATGAGTGACTGATTATGAGTGACTGTGAGGCATGCCCGAGGGGCTGATTATAATACATGTTTTTCCCAAGGGGCTACTTATGATTTTACTACTTTCACTTTGAGCTTATGAAATATGTTTTGCCCAAGGGGCCTCTATATGATTCATATCATTTTCATACTAAATCTTTCGGTTTGAAGTTGTTGAAAATATACATTCTTCAAAGGATTTTTCTGAAGTTGGTTTTAAGGCATGATGATTTCATATATCTATGTTATATTGTTTGAAAGAAAGGCTGTGCATCTTGTGATTTGATGACATTGGTTTTATGTGTTTCTTGTTGCTCAGACCTTATTTATTTTCATTACTATTGAGATGGTGTACTCACATTAGTCCCTGAACCTTGTGTGCAGATTCAGGTGTTAGGGCAGGGTGAGCTGCCTATCTGTTCCAGAGATTCTCGGAGGTTTGCGAGGTGGTTGCATGCGTTCGCAGTCCTGTTCCCTCTCCTGATTACTATTATAGAATTTATATCCATTGAGTTGTATATTTTATGTAGATGCTCATGACCCGTGACTCCGGGTTCTCGGGGGTTGTATTTAATATTCAGTATAGCTTTAACTGTTTTATAAATGTTTAAAGGAACTTTTATGGGCTATCAGCGTAGCAATGATGTAAATGGAAGTTTATTATGATTCAAGTTTGGGTTTTCGCTGGCCTAGTTCCATGATAGGCGCCATCACGACTGGCCTGGATTTAGGGGTCGTGACATGTACTCCATTAATCAAACATTGAAAAAATTTAATTAGAAACTCCCATTTCATTTCCATTAGCAGTTTCATTTATAATTTCCAAATTATTACAACTTTATAGATATATTGAAAACATATTTGCCAAATACCAGTATTTCTAGTTCAATTTCCAACATCGAATACCGCTCACATCCTGTCTACGGAGCCTCTAAGTACAATAAAAGTGAAGAATGGAAGCGCCGATGACAAAGCTCCGGCTATACGTCATAGTACAAAATACAATGTTAGATGACATAAAGCCCGGAATAGAGCAGGGCTCACCTAAACCTGCTGAATAGAGAGTGACTGCTAATGAGGACAAAACGTGCCCGCTAATGAAACACCTGCATCCATTGAAGATGCAGCACCCCCAGAAAAAGGGGCGTTAGTACATATGGAATGGTACTAGTATGTAAAACTAAAAACCATCTCAATAGAATGAATAATAATACAAGGGGGGGGGGGGCATCATGAATTCAATAAAAGCCTCGAACAATACCAAACCATCAAGTTATGAACCACATAACTTTTCAAGTCACTTCCCGTGTTTTTAGGTGGGGAGCTCTTTAATTCCAATGTACAATTATTCACAATACCACTGTACTTTTACACGGAGTCCGATCACGGACCAATCGGCTAGGCCGCCTCATTTGAGATAGTTACCACAATCACAGTTTCTAGCACAATCACCACCATGTGTGCGTCATAGCATCCGATCAGGGCCCGATTTGATAGGCCACCTCATTTGAGACATTAACCACAATCACAACTTCCAGCACAATCACCACCATGTGTCCGGAATGGCATCCAATCTCACTCGAGACATTACGTTCTCTATCAATCATCGCACATCATACTTTCTTCACATTTATTCAATTCATCGGCACTTATGGACATAATTATAATATCATTCTTGGCAATTGGCCGAATTTCATATTTCATGCTTCCTTTTATTTATTTACTTTCATGGATCATCATCATAAATATCAACAAATAAAATTTCAAGCTCATTAGCAGTATAGACTTTAAATACAATGGATTTCTTTTAAAGAAATAGGGTAAAATAATTGGCAATCGAAGCACAAGTTAAAATCATGAACGTGTAACACATCATTTGTTCTTGAGATACTTTTCCCAAGAAGGGGCTATACACAATGTCAGCCCATGAAGACAAAAGAGCTCAAACACATTAAAAATACTTACAAGCACAACATTGACTAAAATAATATCATTTGGGCAAAACTCCGGTACGTAAGATGTTAGACAATTCTATTTTTGAGTCGGTTTGGAATAGTCGAATCAAGTATTTCATAAGCTTTTCTTGCATCACTTCGTTTCCTCTGCACCATTCACCACAAGTATGACTTTCATTCATAGCACGACGGATGCACTTTATATCTCCAACCAACTTATTTTACTTTCAAGCATCCTTATAGACTATTAACAACAAGGCATCTCTATTCAAGGTGTTAAATACATATTCGAGCAACCAACCAAATTAATGGTCTTTGTCACATGTGATTTCCTGCACAATTCGACATGTTAGTTTTCATTAGGATCACATTTCCAAGTTATAACATATTAACTCATAGCCCATGCTTAATCACCTTCTCAAATAGGAAACCAACATACAAGAACGTTGGAGTACAAATTGAACGCATATATCATTTGACACAAGGCTTATCCGAGATAATCCATTATAATGAGCAACCCGGGACTTACAATGTCATTGTGGGGGTCCAATTCTAAAAGAGGAGTTTAGCCAACATACCTTGTTTGAGATTTCCTTAAGTTACTACAATGTCCCAACACCTCTATCGATAACAATCTATAGGAAGATAGCGACAGTTGGATAATAATAAGAAGGATTCACATGGATTAACTCTCTTAGGAATTTTGTCAAACACCTAGCATGCAAAAAAAACTATAAAGATCTACAATTGTAATCCCTTACTCCCTCCAACCAATTTCAACAAGAACTACCCAAAATGGTTCATTAGCCTCACATATTACATCCTATTGTCATATGATGGCCTATTTCCAACCCCACATATACTTATATATATAACCCATAACCTCTTGCATGAAAGCATAGGAATAGGATTTACCCGGATAGATGATAATATAGTAATTGGATTTTCTTTTTACTTGAAGATTGGTGCAAGAATATGTGATTAGAATGTTACATTTCCTCCTTCTATCACTAAAATATTCTTTCCACTATCTAAAATAACAAATAAATCTCCCAAAATAATCCCTAAAGGTTATTTATCAAAATGGGGTTGGGTTATAAAATAGGGAAACTGGACCCTTCAAATGCAGGTCTGCGATCGCAGAATGGATCGCATAGCAGATATGCGATCCGCAAAATGGACCGCGAAAATGATGCCCAGAAGCTGGGCTGCACGAGACCGGTTTGTGACAGGTTTGCGGTTTGCAGACTACTTATGAGACCGCAGAATGGGTAGCTAAAATGACCCAACAAAATTCTGCAGGCCAAATTTGAGACGGAAAAATGCGGACCGCGAAAAAACTACTCAACATAGTGCATTTATCCTTTCACACATCATATGCTTCGAGTTTCACTAACTCCCAATCAAAGTATCCTCTGTAATTGGGCGTATCCATATGCCAGAGAATCACCAAAATTAACAACATATGCACAACTCAGCAAAGCATCACAACATATATTAACAACACCGGCCTCAAGATCAAGGCTATTACATTAACAGAAGTGGTATCTTGATATGAAATGGACACATTTAAAATATAACACATAGAAATTACCTATTGAACCACAACCATTTGTCTCTATAAACATGTGAGGGTATTTTCTTTCTAAAACACACTCAGCCTTCAAGGCGACCTCCCCGACTCAAAGACTTAGTCATTGAACTTTGACAGAGGCGATCTCAACTTCCGGACTTGTCTAACAAGGATGAAAATTAGCTACCTCTCATAAGCTAATTATCCATCAAATTCACCTTCCATAGATTCCACAGGAATGATATATAAATGATTCCTGACAACCACTTTCAGGCAAAGACACACGAAACACAGGGTGCATGGAGAACAACGATGGGGGACACATCATAGCCGTAGCCTTGTCTATTTCATTCAAGATACCATAAGGCCTAACTTAAAACTACACATATCTTACCTTAGTAACAATTCACACAGTATCTTCATGGGGAAATATATGGAGAATAACCTGTTCACTTTGTTCAACGCTAAATCTCAATGTCAAAAACCCAAATTTAAATCGTTGGCGACCTTCAACCATTATTCTTTGATGGGCTACAATGAATATAACTATAGGGTTCCTACCCAATAAGTTTGATCATGGAATATGTTTCTTCTTTGACATTTTTGAGCCTAAAACTCTCGATAGATTTACTACAAATAGGAGTGACGAGGTTCGAGATTGGGCTGGAATTATTGAAGAATCCATCAATGTAGTGAGAATGGTATTTCAGGAGGTTATATTCTAAGATATACGAGGGCGTACACCAATAGTGTTGACATGGTTAATCGTTGTGATGACATTATCGATTTGATAGACGAGGCATAGAGTTAACTACTACACATTGATAATGTAGGAACCACGTACTTGATCCTAAGATGTAAAGAAGTTGTTAATTTTAGACATGAGATATACAGAAGGCATGATTATGAGGACAAAACATTAGCATGGGATGCCAAAAAAGTACGGAAGCGATGGGAACAATTTTTCCACGGCACATTTACCTTTTTCAGCCATTGTAAGCCTTAAAGAGGAACAACCTAGTACGTAACACTAGTTACCCCCTATAGTGTAGGGAAACTCAGCTTAACTCAAAATGAGAACATTCTTGCACCCCGAATGTGATATGGGTTTCAAAATAAATGAAGTTGCATCACGCCTTTAACATTTACATGCACAAGGAATCTATGCCACAAGACTATGAGGCTGAAAAAGAGGTTGATCACTTGTGAGATTATTATTATTCGAGTCGTTTACCACTTCCTCGATAGGGGATCCTATACTAGAGGACTAGAGATACGATTGGCTTGACCCGTAAACTAATTATGTTCATGACCGATGCCTAAAATCTGAAAAATCTAATTCAATCTTTCACGAGTGAAACCATGTATCTAGGAAATCTTTATATTGAGATTAAAACATGCATTAGTTAGAGAGGTTCTAAGAGTTGATATGACACTCTCGGGGAGAAAGACAAATAAATATTCTACCCACCTAGGTATGTGGAATGTTAAGGATGGTAAAGCTCTCAGCACCTAGCAATGACATAGCCAAAGATTCTAGAAGTCGAGTGCGTAAACACAATGGAACCCAACGAGATAATATAAACTAATCATAGAAGGTTTGCAGACGTTTTTTTTTTTAAGCAAATATACTACTAGGCTAGGTACCTAGTAGCTAATATATAAATATAAA
>ML397812.1:0-37707 GCA_005239525.1 Nicotiana knightiana | reverse complement strand
AAATTAATATTTACAGCAAAATAGTATAGAATTTGGGTGTGGTCAAAAATTAGTTGTTCACATCATCCATAGGTTTTTTCCTCTTCTCCGCAACGGGAAGTGTTGATTCTTTCGAAGGTTTCTCAACTTGGGCTTCTTTCAATTTGTCATTATGTATTTTAGTTCTTCTCTCTGAATCTGCATTTGCTAATACACCTGCAAATTCCAATTCCGAGTGAGTGATTTGCAAAGCGAAAGAGGGCGTATCAAAATTGAGTACTTTGGTGGATATACCTATGGTAACCTTCCTGTGAGACGTTGAATCCGACATTGGAGAGAAAAACCAGAGCTTTATGTTCAGTAAAGAATAACAATGGTTTGTTTAAGAAAACAACCAAAATAAAAAATTCAGTCGAAATTCTAAGCCGCTAAATACTTACCACAACTGTTTGTATCAAAATACAACCGAGAATTGAGAGAGAAATTAACATAATGACTGGGAATGGGGAAGACCTAGGCGATATGGGTGAGAGCTAATTTGAGTTGCAGAATCGTATTTTTATGGGAGAAGAGAATATAGTGTGTCAGATTAGAGAGAGAGAGAGAGAGAGAAGGTGGATACAGAATTTTACCGGTTCTCATGTGAGAAAAAATATGAAAAAGGAGAGAGAAAAATAATAATTAGCGTATACAATGGCTTAAGAGTAGGATGTATCCATAATTAGATATTTTGTTAAAATATTAAAAGGTAGCTATATAATATAATTTTTTAAAAAATATTTATTTAAAATAAATAGGGTATTAAGCTTTGCTATAGGGGGTAAAATATTGTAATTTGAACTTTCACTTTTTTGTAGGTAAAATGTCAAATTTTCAAGTACAGTACTAGCGGAATTAGCCTTGTAAGCCAGGGCCCAGGCCCAAAGCGTACCAAACAGAAAATGACGTTTACAACGTTGGAGGGAAATCCAAAAAGAAATTCAAACCGCAGACATTACGACAAACCACCGCAAAACATGCCCCATCATTGATTTTAATTCGAACAAAAATAAGTCAAAACAGAATCTTAAATTTAATTAAATTCAATTAACGCCTAAATTACCCATTTTTTCCGCTCCTTTTTCCATTGTATTCTCCGAAATCCAAATTCTCTCTCTCCCTCACCCTATTCCCAAACCCTTGTTCAACTTCCACATTAGGGTTTGGGGGAATTTGGAGAAATGTCACTGTCACAGAGCAGCAGTAGCGACAGTAGTCGAAGTGCGGCGGCAGCGGCGGTGGCGGGACCGGACTTTCATCTTTCCGATGAAATATTGTCGGTTATTCCGACGGACCCGTACGAGCAGTTGGATTTAGCTAGGAAGATTACTTCCATGGCCATAGCTTCTCGCGTTACGAAGCTGGAGTCGGAAATGGGGAGGCTTCGGCAGAAACTTCATGATAAGGATCGGGTTATCGTTGACCTCCAGGATAAAGTCTCTCAGCTCGAGCAGGCTTGTCAGGAAACCGAATTACGGTTAAAAATCACTTGCGAAGATAATGTAAGCTCTTATATTTAGCTTTGCCTTTCATTTCTACCTCTTGCATTTGTTCGAAATGAGAAAAGGCCTTAATCTTCCTTATTTTTTGGTGAATAAAAGGTGAAGCTTTCCAAGGAGAGGGATTCATTCGCTTTGACAGCGAAGAAAATGGGTCGAGATTTAGCAAAGGTGATCAATTTGCTACTGTTTCCCCGTTATATATATCTGCCTAAGCCTTGATAGGTTGTGTTGGTGTGAGGTAGCAGGTAGCCGGTGGAATTGTCGAGGTTGGCGCAAGCTGGCCCGGATACCACTGGTATAAAGAAAGGGTTTTATTGTTGTATTCTCCTGCTGGATTATTGGAATTTGTCTTTTGGATATAGAAAAATATCTTATTTATACAGTGTTTGACTGTACATTGAGCTTAACATGTAAGTTTGGCGTAATTTTATATTAATTATAGTGAAGCGAGCGTTATTGAAATAACTGAAAAGCTCATTTGATTGATATAACATCACATTAAGATTTAAAATTTGTGTACGTAAATAAATTTGAATTCTTTGCTGAAAGTTACAAAGTATTCTATAATTATATGATTGTTGTCAAACATTTTGGGATGTCCTAAAATAAAAACACTTTCGTGTAAACTGGGAAACGGGAGATTGTTTTCTGGGTAATATATACCAACTCTTTGGAAGATATATTTGCTTTTCAAATAGATTAATGTGAAACCTGTCACTGACAACTAGTAGATTGATTTTCTATACTGTTGTGCCCCTAAAGTTATTTTTACTAGGTTCTCTCACGAAAGCAAGATCTGGTACTTGGAGTTCCACCTAGTTGGTTGAACTTTGAAGTTCCTTTTTTCAATGTGTTGGACTACCTCCCCCTTTTTGATATGCATTGCTGAAAGCACTCTTTTCTTTTTGTATGAAATTTGAAGTTACCCTAACTAGATTATACAAGCCTAGAGCTTTTGATAAATTCAGTGTCTCAACAGGCTGAAGTTTCGGTCTTGAGCTAAAAGCATAGGCTCAACAATATGGAGAGTGGGCATGGGTTATGAGAAAAGGCTCAACAGCTTAAGAAACATCTGTGGATCAAAGATAATAGGTTACAATTGGACTATTGGACTAGATAATTGCTATCAATTATACTTCTGCTATGTATGAAACCAAGTGCAAAGAGTTTGATTAACACTTTGGTCATTCTCTTAGAGGTTATTAATTACATTAGAGTAATAAATGGGCATAAATTGACTTATATAATTAGGAATGTCCATCTCTGAGATAGAGTGATTCAGGTCATGTTATGCTCTTCCTAAATGCAGCCAGGTTCAAAGATTGGTGTGGTGGCTGATAGACCTTTCCACTAACAATGGCTCAATTGTTGTTTTCGTTCATGTTGATTACCCATGTCAACTTCCATATCTCTACCTTGTGATTAAAAAGCGGTCTCGCCTTTTGATTGTCTTAGTACTTCATCGAAAGCCGCTTCTGGCGAGAGAGTCAACACATAATAGGAGAAAGAGATTTATAAATGTACCCTTAACCTGACAAAAGTTGTTTCCATGGCTTGATTGTTTGACTAAAAACACCTGTTGTTGAATACTTTGATTGCAACAGCATAAACTTGCTTTCTTTATTTTGACAGTTGGAGACTTTTAAAAGGCAATTGGTGCAGTCTCTGAGTGATGAGAATTCATCGGTAAGATTTCAGAATCTTAATCTGTAAGCAATTCATTTTTTGAAAATCATGAAGAGGGTAACTTAAACTTTCTAAAGAATTTTGTGGCGAAAGTCAGTTTTCCGATTGCTTGTACCAGTACAGTAGAGCAAGAGCTTTTTCTTTTTCAATCTTGTGCTTCTGCTGATTAAATTGCGAATCTTGTTTCTGCATCTTTAGCAAGCTGACACTGTTGATATCGGCACTTACGACGAATCGGCTCATAAAGCCTATTCCGTAAAGGGTAAGTCTTGGCTTCATTTTCTGTGTACTCCCTCTGATGTTTCCATCCGATCATGTTCAAGATTTATGTCACAGTTTGGATGCCTCAAGATATGGAGTTCTGTCTTTGATGTTCTAAATTTGGTCTTGATAATTATATCATGCAGAGGAGGTGAACAGCTATGCAGTACACCATTCTTATGGCGGTTCTGTAGACAGCACAGTAATTAATGATGATGGTATTCACACATTACTTTGTCTGCTTATAATATCAAAATGTAGCAAAGTTTTTTAACTTTTATTCCATTTTCTTGGATCCAGCCTCAAAGCGAGCTGTGCAAAGATTTTCCATGACACCTTACATAACACCGCGTCTTACTCCAACTGGAACTCCCAAAATAATTTCCACTAGTGTATCTCCTAGAAGATATTCTGTTGTGGGTTCTCCTCAGAGGACATCCGGCACCAACTCTCCAACAAACCCTCAATATGACGGACGAGGTTCAATGTCATCTTTTTTTCCATCAAGTCGACAGTCATCAGCAGCTAACTCCCCTCCTAAGGCACGCCCATTGCCAGGTTTCAGACGACTCATTTTTCAATTTTTCTTTTTTGAGCTGTGCAAATTTTACTGCTATCTTCTGTATTGCACTTCTGTTGTATTTATTAAGTCATTCTTGCTTGAGAAATAAAATGGTGATTTTGACATAAATGTTGGTCAACTGCAGATCAGCCAACTTTTTTCAATTTATATATCCATTTTTGACAAATCATGTTACCGACTGGTTTACATATGGTCCCTCTGATTCATTTTTCCTTATTGTGAATTACCAGCTCAAACTCCTCGAATTGATGGGAAGGAGTTTTTCCGTCAAGCTAGGTGGATGTCTAAACTAATTTCTTACAGTTCAAGTTTTTTCAGTAAGGAAGAATCTTTCACCTGACAGTGTCTGCATGTTGATGATGCAGGAGTCGTCTATCCTATGAACAGTTCAGTGCATTTCTGGCCAACATTAAGGAATTAAATGCACACAAGCAATCTCGTGAGGTGATGAACGTAATTAGTTGCCTTTTCATCCTATGAAGTCCTCCTGTTTGTCTACTCATTATCTTAATGCTTTCTCCTATAGGAAACTTTGAAAAAAGCAGAAGAGATTTTCGGAACGGATAACAAAGATCTTTATCTGTCATTCCAAGGTTTGCTTAGCCGTAGTAGTCGGTGAAAGCAACGGAGTAAACACGGGTATATATGTGATTTACCATCTTGTTTTTGCTCATAAAATTTATGGAACCATTCATGTTTCGTGTCTGATTGTTTTTCCATGTGTATAAATGTTGACTGAAGGTATGTGAAATTTTCAGAGATATGGTCCAACTTGGTACAAGCACTTCAAACCAAATCAGCACTAAGAGACCTTTGCTGCAGAAAAGTTCTCAGGAAATGCAGTCAATAAGGACAGTATGCTCTAGCTGATGAATGATTGATATCAAGTTTCATTTTTTCACAATTTCATAAGACACATTCTTGTAAATTATTGCCTTCTGTTTTCTGTATCCATAGCCCCACATCTGAAGAAGTGGGAGCATTAATTGAATGATTTTTCCAAGTGGATTTCCATCTCTTGATCCCCCAACCCGTCTTTCACACACACGCGCACGCACAATCTACAGCAATCTTATATCTAACATATATGCCCCTCATTTCGTAAAAATAGCACGGGCTAACCAGTTTTTAGACTCTGTCATTCAAAAATAGCCAGTGTTCGTAAAGTCATTGAAAATAGCCACTATTTTGCTGCAATACGGAAAGTTCCAGCATAATATACTGGAGATCGGTGCACATGTGTATGAACTTCCAGCATGGAACTCCAACAAGCAGAAAGTTCCAGCATAATATACTGGAGATTGGAGCACCTGTGTATGAACTTCCAGCATGTTATGCTGGACCGGTATATTATGCTGGAAGTCTAGTATATTATGATGGAAGTCCAGTATAATATACTGGAGTTCTAGTATATTATGCAGGAGTATTTTCCGTATTTTGAACAGTGTTTTCATTCAGATTTACCTTTACATGAAAAGTGGCTAAATTTCGATTACTTTTGAAACTGTGGCTATTTTTGAGTGTCAACTTGTAAATTTGGCTATTTTTGAATTTCTCCCCCTCATTTATGAACTTATAGCCCAAATAATAGTCCCATGACAATTAGGGCCGGGCATATATCGGGTATAACCGATAAAATGCTATTAGGTTATCGATATCGGGTTATTGGGCAGATAATTTGATTACGGTTTAATGTTATGCGACTATTGGGTTATCGGTTCGGGTCTCAGTTTGCCCAATTTATTAACGGTTTAACCAATAACCCAATAAGCTTTAACAAAATTATAATTTACCTACTAAGTATATAAAGTCACCTTATGGCTTCATTCTCTCGTTCTCTCAACCGTTACTCTTCATCTTCAGGCCTTAATCCTCAGAGTAAGTTCTAAACTTTTCTGAATTTCTCATCTTAATATTTTCTCATATTAATTCTTCAGTTAAGATTTTTAGTTTTAAACTTAAAAGAATTAATTATTCAAACTTTTAGTTTTTCTATTTGTTTCTTTAGTATTTATAAGATTAGGATTTTATTATTTTCCTGTGAATTATGTCCGACCATAGTGAGATGGTTAGTAAGATTAGATCGTTGAATGTCTTATTCCTTACTTCTGCTAACTTATAACTTTGAAAATTGAGATCATTCATTGAGATTTTTAAATGCAAAGAAAGTTTTTTTTTCTAAAAATGAAATTTAATCCCTTTTTTTAAGAGCAATGTTGCGACCAAACACACTCACGCAAGTATACGTGGTCGTCAAGTAATAGAGTGGTGAGTAGAGTATCGTTCCCACGAAGACTTATGATTAACTTTTGATCGATTCAAACTCAAATAACTTATCGATTCAAGCGATTTCCCACAAAATAGATAATTTCCTACCTAAAAACTATCAAGTAATGAAATACTAGAAATCAACCACGACACTTAAACAATTTCGAATAACAATCAATAGGAGATGATGTTCCAGGGTCACGAGTTAGCTAACAATCGTGTTGCGTTCTTAGCTTAAAATGACTAATTGATTTATCTAGATTGTTGATTGACAGGGTTAATATTACTCATAAGAATATGTTGATTTCTTACTTGCCTATTCAAGCTAACTTAAGTCCTATATGTCTATGGAATTAAAATTAACAAGAATGAATTTACACTTCCTGTATTTCAACCAAGCAAGACAATTAGATATATTTCTATCCTAACCACGAATCCGTTCCCCGATGCCCGGGTTCAAGAGCCTGCTCTATTTAATTCTATATGCAAACTAGAATTCCCACTTTCGAGTTCAACTCTAGATTCGTAGATAGTATTTCACTGTTAGCTACTCAGCAAAATAATTAAAAATAAAATTAAATAAATAACCCAATATGATAAAATCAACTTCGTCAAATTAAACTTCAAACATCAATATTCATGTATCACCCATGACCCTAGAACAATAAGGTTCTTAGCCACTTATGTTTATACAATCATCAAAACTAATGTTTTCAAACATAAAATTAATGAATACAAGAGGAAGAATGGAAGAATTGCTCAAATCTGTGCTCCGAGTGTTTCATACTTTTGCTTTCCCCTCAAAGTCACGTCTTTTTCTTCAAAATAGGTTTAGGTTGGCTTTTATATGAGTTGAGGGCGTCTAGGGGTCGAAATAATAGAGTCCTAGTCGAAAAAGGCCACTTTCCCGTCTTGAGCGTCCAGGGCAGCGTGGGCGCTAGCCCTGGCGCTCAAACTTAAAACGTGCTGTAAATTGCGCCACAGGCAGCGCTGTGGCCCTCAAATTCCACCTTTTGCCTTTTCGTCCCAATTTTGCTCTAATTTGCGCCGTTTCGTCCCAAATTGCATTCGAATGATCCCTACACATAGAAATACCACAAATTAGCACAAATGATCATATTAAACACCTCAAATCGTCGAGACATGAGCAAAATGTGAGGCGATATACATCAAAATATGCATACATTAAGCCGATAATCAACACCCCACATTTAGACTCTTGCTCGCCCTCGAGCAATGGAACTATTAACACCCCCAAAACATACTTATCACTATGAAATATCACTTCACAATTAATTCAATCAACCACCCTACCTTTTGACTATGATCGACATCGGCAATTAGGCATGAACACACAAATTTCACATTAATATACCGGTCAAGCATAATATGCTAGAAGTTCATACACAGGTACTCCAATCTCCAGTATATTATGCTGGAACTTTCTGCGTGTTGGAGTTCCAACATAATATGTTGGAAATTCATACACAGGTGCACCGATCTCTAGTATATTATGCTGGAAATTTCCATGTTGCAGCAAAATAGTGGCTATTTTTCAATGACTTTACAAACGCTGGTTGTATTTTAATGACCAGTTCGAAAACTGGCTAGCCCGTGCTATTTTTACTATTTTGACCCTTCATAATCCATCACTCTTTTGGAGACAGGGAGTAACTATTTGGGATTTTAAAGACCAATTTGTTTAGACTAGTGCCTAAAATCTCTCAAATTGATAATTTCATCTCTCTGCTAACCATCAAATTTTCAAAATGTAGCTGATAGTGGCCTATATTATTCGATGTAGATGTTATTTATGCTCTAAGTTAACCATGTTTTATTGATGTTTTAAGTGCTAAATGATAACAAAATTTTCTAATTAAGGTTTTTGTGCTTTGCAGGAGTTGCTTCAAAGTTGGAAGATAATATGGAGTGTTTTGGAATCAAATATGTAGATACAAGGCCAAACGAGAAAAGTCCAGATGAAAACGAGCAAGAAAAGGCTAGAAACAAACTGGGAACAATCCACCGCGACCGCGGTCGGATCGTGGCTGGAACGCGGTGGACAAAGAAGAAAAATAGTGTGGGCATAATCTACCGCGGTCGCGGTCGACCTGGAGAAAGCCAGAAAAGTTTAGGGACTTAAGTGCAAAACATAGGAAATTTACCCTAACCCTATATAAACTCAACAAACTCGCCCAAGTCAAGGTTAAGCTTGTTAGACTTATTTTAGAGGCAAGAACAAGTGGGAAAAAGATTAAGACACCATTGGAGTTTTCATTCTTCTTCTTTTATCATTATTTTGAGAATCATGAATTATTTTATTGCTTTGTCTTGTTTTATTATGAGTAGCTAAACATTTAGTCTAAGGTTTTGATGGAACCTGTTGAAGGATAAACTTCTTGCTATGTTAATATAGATTTGCCAAGTTTTAATCTCTATTTGTTCAACTACGTTCTTGTTGTAATTAATTGAAAGAATCCTCAATTAGTTGTGCCTATTTAATATGTATTACTCGGGAGAGAGTGCATATTTAGGTAGTTGTTGAACATCATCACTCCCGAAGTATGAGAGGAATCAACAACCTAGGGTTTAAAGGTGGGATTAGGGATAACGAAACCTTGGGTGCGATCTAAGTGAGTTGTAATGAAAGCCAGCTAGCGTAACTCGAGAGAGTATGTCTAGTAAATTTTCGTAATTACTCGGGAGAGATTTATGGTAGGAAGAGTGCTCATGATCAATAGAGACGATTAGGCGAATTTATATGAAACATAGCAGGAGGGGATTCCGTCAATAGGGAAAATCATAACCTTAGATCTTTCTCATTATTGTTTACAACCCATTCTTAGTTAGCTCTTAGTTAATCTAGTTTCATAAAGTAATAGTTAGTAGAAAAACAACCAATTGTTATTCAAAATATCTTGGAAGTTGAGTACGTGGAATTGAGTGTGTCTGATAACTGTGATTGGTAGGTTAATTTCCTGTGGGATTCGACTCTGGGCTTAATACCCGGAATATATTGACAACAACCGCTTTGTCCTTTTTATAAGGTATAGTTGGGGGTGATCAAATTTTGGCGTCGTTGCCAGAGAATTAACGGTGTTATCAATTACAGTTGAAAGAAGTACAAAAGTTCTTAGTGTAGTCAATCTTCTTTACTTTCAATCAATACATTGAATTTTAACGTTTGCAAACTTGGTGGTTACAGGTGTATGCCTAGAAACTCATCGAGAACTGGTGAAGTGTTTGAAGCATTATCAGATCCCGAAAAAGTTTTCAAGGCCTTGAATCGGGCCAACCAGAAAAGCAAACAACAAAACTCAACTGAACAACTTGAACCAGACATGGCAGATCTGGTGAACAACAGAAATATTGGGGATGGCGTGGAAGACCCAAATGCGCAGGTATTGGAGCCTCTTGTGCCAGAGGCTGCTTTATATGATTGGGCACAACCCACGGCAGACAATTTGGCCACAACGATAGTAGTCCCGCAGATACAGGCAGATTCATTCCAAATCACAATCAATATGCTGCATATGTTGCAAAACAAGGGACTATTCTCGAGGTCATACATTGAAGATCCCCAACAACACTTGAAGAATTTCCTATCAATATGCCAAACACAAATACAACACAACGTGACTCCAGAAGCAATAAATATGTTGTTGTTTCCATTCTCTGTGACAGGAGCAGCCCAAACTTGGCTAAATTCACTCCCCATCAGTTCCATAAATACTTGGGAGGAGTTGGTCAAGCAATTTGTGAACAAATTTCATCCACTCAACAAGACTGCTCAACAAATTGATGATATCTTGAGCTTCAGACAAAAACCAACAGAAACATTACAAGAGACGTGGGAAAGATTTAAAGGGATGTTGGTTGTATGTCCACACCATGGTATTCCTAAGCAGATGTTGGGGCAGAGATTTTACATGGGACTGGCAGATAGTGTAAAAGCTAATGTTGATGCTTCAGCTGGTGGTGCATTCCTGAGTAAAACTTTTAGAGAGAGCAAGATCTTGCTCTACAAGATGTCTCAGAACTCAGGGTGGACAAACAGAAACGCACCCATCACTCCTGTCACTTATGTGGTACACTCAGTGGCGTTAGATCCAGCGAACTGCCTTGCTGAAAATATGGCCACATTAATGACACAAATGGTCATCCTCACCAAAAAGGTGGAAAAGTCAGGTCAGAGACAGCAGGTGCATATAGCTGATACAACCAATAGAGGCCTTTGTACATCTTTCATCAGTCAGCCAGTTGGTAACCAGTGGAGCGTAGAGGGGGATCACCAACACTATCCTGAGGACATGAATTATGTGTCCAACTATGGGGTCAGAGACCATGTGGTCAAAATTGGGGGCAGCAGAATCAGCAATACAGGCCAACCTAGCAGCAACATAATTACGGTAACATGGGGGTCATGTGACCACAAGGTAATATGGCACCTTACCAAAGGCCATAGGGCTATCACAACCAAAATCATCAGCAGGGGTATCATCCACCTCAATAGCAACATAATGGGAGACAGGAAGACNAATATGTAGATACAAGGCCAAACGAGAAAAGTCCAGATGAAAACGAGCAAGAAAAGGCTAGAAACAAACTGGGAACAATCCACCGCGACCGCGGTCGGATCGTGGCTGGAACGCGGTGGACAAAGAAGAAAAATAGTGTGGGCATAATCTACCGCGGTCGCGGTCGACCTGGAGAAAGCCAGAAAAGTTTAGGGACTTAAGTGCAAAACATAGGAAATTTACCCTAACCCTATATAAACTCAACAAACTCGCCCAAGTCAAGGTTAAGCTTGTTAGACTTATTTTAGAGGCAAGAACAAGTGGGAAAAAGATTNTCGAGGCAATGATGCAACAGGTGATTGGGTCTAATGCAAAAATAAGTGAAAGAGTAGATTCACATGAGTCATCTATCAAAAATATTGAGCTCCAAATGGGTCGGATTTCGATGTCACTGAATCATCGTCCTCATGGGACGTTACCTGACACTCAGGTAAATCCAAAAGATCATGGTCCGAATCAGCTGATGGCAGTAAGTCTACGTAATGGTAGAGACCTGGACTTGGAGCAAGAGAGGGCTCGAGAAATCAGACCTGTTGAGACACTTGTGCCAGTGCCCATTGAGCTAGATAACTCAGCAGGACTGACTGAGGTGACAGTTTAGCATGCACGGGAAGATGACAACAAATAAAATGAGGTTGAGAAAGAAGCTGAGACAACACAGGAACTGGTATTGGAGGCAACGCCTGAAAAAGAAAAAGCCCAAATCACAGGAAAGAAGCGACCTCCAGCACCATTCCCACAGAGACTAGCCAAATATCACAAAGATGAGCAGTACAAGAAGTTCTTGGACATGTTGAAACAAATTCAGGTAAATATTCCATTGATCGATGCTTTAAAAGAAATGCCTGGTTATGAAACATGATGAAGGACTTGATGTCCCGCAAGTTCGATTTCCAAGACTTGGCTACAGTGACTCTAAATCAGACATGCAGTGCTGTTATAACAAGACTCGTTGCTGAGAAATTGTCAGACCCAGGAAGTTTCACAATTCCCTGCACCATAGGTAACTTTGCTTTTGCCAAGGCACTTTGTGATTTAGGGGCAAGCATAAATCTTATTCCCCTAGCTATCTATAAAAGGCTTGGAATTTGACGATCTAGACACACGTCTATGTTGTTGCAGCTGGCTGACAGAACTGTAAAGAGGCCCTCAAGTATTCTTGATGACGTGTTGGTACAGGTAGGGAAATTTGTGTTGCGTGCGGACTTTGTAATTCTAGACTGTAGGGTGGATGAAGAAATTCCCATAATCTTGGGAAGGACATTCTTGGCCACGGGGAGAGCTTTGATTGACTGCGAAACTGGAGAGCTCAAGAGGAGGTTAAATGACGAAGAGATAACATTCAACATGCAGAAATCTATGAGGCGACCAAGTGAATTCGCCAATTATTCTTTAATTGATCCGTGGATGTAATCCTGGAAGAGGATGATGAGACCTTAAACATTGAGGACCCTCTAGCTGCATGTCTGATGAATTTAGAGGAGGTGAATGGTGAAGAATTGGCGGAATGGGTGCTTGCTCTTGAGGGAAAAGGGTTTTTGGAAAAGATCACTCGAATTCGAGCCCCTACACTTAGAGAAAATGGAAACTCCTCCAGCCAAGCCATCCATAGAAGAACCGCCCAAGCTGGAGCTGAAGCCACTGCCCGCCCATCTCAGGTATGCATTCTTAGGACCTAACTCCACATTACCTGTTATTATCTCATCTAGTTTGTTAGATGTGCAGGCAAAACAGCTTTTGCAGGTACTGACAGAGTGCAAGACTGCCATTGGGTGAACCATGGCAGATATTAAGGGTATCAGCCCGGCATTTTGTATGCATAAAATTCTGCTGGAAGACGGGCACAAACCTTCCAGAGAACACCAAAGAAGGCTGAACCCCAATATGAAGAAGTGGTGAAGAAAGAAGTCATTAAGTGGTTAGATGCAGGAATCATCTTCCCCATCTCTGACAGCAACTGGGTTAGCTCAGTGCAATGTGTTCCTAAAAAGGGTGGAATGACGGTGGTGAAAAATGATAAAAATGAACTGATCTCTTTACGAACCGTCACAGGCTGGAGAATTTGTATGGTTTACAGGAAGCTCAACTTAGCCACCCGGAAAGACCACTTCCCACTTCCCTTCATTGATTAGATGTTTGACAGACTGACAGGGAGGTCCCACTTCTGTTTTCTGGATGGGTACTCAGGATACAACCAAACCTCCATCGCACCAGAGGACAGAGAGAAGACATGCCCTTATGGGATCTTTGCTTTCCGGAGGATGCCCTTTGGCCTATGCAATACACCCGCCACATTCCAAAGGTGCATGATGGCCATATTCACAGACATGGTAGAAGACATAATGGAGGTGTTCATGGATGATTTCTCAGTGGTGGGAAACTCATTCGATGTGTGCCTTAAAAATCTAACCAGAGTTTTGAAAAGGTGCATTGAGACTAACCTGGTACTTAATTGGGAAAAGTGCCATTTCATGGTACAAGAAGGTATAGTCTTGGGACACCTAGTATCAAGCAAGAGCATTGAGGTGGACCATGCAAAAGTTGATGTAATAGCAAAGCTTCCACCTCCCACATCAGTCAAAGCGATAAGGAGCTTCCTCGGACACGCCTGTTTTTACCGGAGATTCATAAAGGACTTCTCAAAAATTGCTAACCCTCTGTGTAAATTGTTAGAAAATAATCACCCCTTTGTTTTTTCTGATGATTGCAGGGTAGCATTTGAGGAATTGAAGAAGAAGCTAGTCACAACACCCATCATTGTTGCCCCCGACTGGGAGCAACCATTCGAGCTAATGTGTGACGAAAGTGACTACACAGTGGGAGCAGTATTAGGACAGCGGAAGGATAAAATAATGCACCCAATTTACTATGCAAGTAGAACGTTGAGTGGAGCGCAGCTGAAATACACTGTAACAGAGAAAGAGATGTTGGTTGTGGTGTTTGCATTTGACAAGTTCAGATCGTACCTGATTGGCTCAAAGGTAATTGTATATACTGATCATGTTTCTCTCAGGTACCTGATCGAAAAGAAGGAGTCAAAATCGTGCCTGATTTTTTGGGTGCTGCTGCTGCAAGAGTTCAACTTGGAAATCCGTGGCCGTAAGGGCACGGAAAATCAGGTCGCTGATCACTTATCGCTACTGGAAGGAGCTGAAAAATCAGTTGAGGTAGAGGATATTCTGGAAACCTTTCCATACGAGCAGTTACTCGCCACAAGCCTTGAGGAAGTTCTATGGTATGCAGACATTGCAAACTACCTGGCAAGCGGTATAGCTCCCTATGACTTTTCCTCTGTCCAAAAAAAGAAATTTTACTATGACTGCCGCATGTATTACTGGGACGAACCTTATATGTTTCGGATTTGTGTTGATAATATGATCCGTAGGTGTCTCCCCGAGATAGATCAATCTTCTATTTTGCAGGCATGTCACGCATCGGCATATGGCGGACATTTTGGAGGAGTAAGGATGGGAGCGAAAGTTCTAGAAGCCGGGTTATAATGGCCAGCTGTGTTTAAGGATGCACATCTATGGGTCAAGGGTTGTGATGAATGTCAGCCAACCGGGAACATTTCCCGTCGCCATGAGATTCCCATGAACCCAATTCAGGAGGTTGAAGTGTTCGATGTTTGGGGAATAGACTTCATGGGTCCCTTCGTTAGTTTCTATGGTAATAAGTACATACTTGTTGTTGTAGATTATGTGTCCAAATGGGTGGAAGCTGCAGCACTCCCCACCAACGATGCAAGGGTGGTGATTGGGTTTTTGAAGAAGAATATATTCACCCGTTTCAGGACCCCAAGAACCATAATTAGTGACGGAGACACTCACTTCTGCAATCGAGAAGTTGAGAAATTGCTGGCGAAATATGATGTACGCCACAAAGTGGAAACTCCATACCATCCTAAGACCAGTGGGCAGGTCGAAGTATCGAATAAAGAGTGTGTTAACCAAAACGGTGAATGCCACAAGAACAGATTGGGCGAAAAAATTGGATGATGCACTCTAGGCCTATAGAACTGCTTTCAAAACACCCATTGGCATGTCGCCATACAAGTTGGTGTTTGGAAGGGCCTGTCACTTGCTAGTGGAGTTAGAACATAGAGCGTGGTGGGCACTGAGACAACTGAACTTAAACATAGAAGTTGCGGGCACGAATAGAGTCACGGAATTGCACGAACTGGATGAGTTCTGTTACCTTGCTTTTGAAAGCATAAGGTTATAAAAGAAAGAATAAAGAGGTTGCACGACAAGAATATTGTTGAACGAAATTTCAAACCCGGAGATATGGTGTTGCTGTATAAATCAAGATTAAGGCTATTTCCGGGTAAACTCAAGTCATGATGGTCTGGGCCATTTCGTGTGGTTGAAGTGCTCCCTTCGGGTGCCATAGAGATTTCCTCAGAAAATGACTCTCGCAAATTTAGAGTCAATGGACACAGGTTGAAACCATATGTGGGCATGGATTAAGTCAAGGACGTGTTATTGATTCATTTGACTGAGCCCCTGAGGTCGAGCGATCCTTAAACACGCTCATCTACGTCGTGCAGCGACGTTCAATCAAGTGCTTCTTGGGAGGCAACCCATGTTTTCTTTTGTTTTTCCCTTTTGCGTTGTTGTTGTACTTAATGTGTATGATACTAACCCAAATATTAGTGTACAGGGGAATCTTGGTGCATATTTGGAGAATTCGGGGGCAAGAACCAACTCTGGAAAGGTAAAAAATGTAAAAACAAGTAAATTTCGGAAGTACGTCGCCGCGACCGCGGTCGGACCGCGGTTGGACCGCGGTGGAATACACTATTTATGTCTAGGTTCACCGCGACCGCAGTCGGGGCGCGGACCGACATCGGTGGTATACGTTAGTTCTGTCGCGGTCCACCGCGATCACGGTCCGAGTGCGGACCGACCGCGGTGGATGAATGAGTCTCTGCCTCCGGTCACCAGGTACAATACATCAATCCAGGAAAAGAAATGCCACGGGTGCATCAGCCAGTGGGTCAGGTGGTTCATCCCGAGCTCGAGCTCAAGAGAGTTCGAGCCAGTTTGACAACACCCGCTTTGTATCCAAAGCGGCTCAAGATAGATATAATGCAAAATCATCTAGGAAGTTGGTGCCTGAAGTGAACATTGAGAGGGCTGCATTAAGAGTTGAAGGCCCACATATTTATGATGGGTTGAGGAGACGTCAGCTGGACGTCTTCTTTGATGAGCCGGAAGAGGTCAATATTATGATGGTCCGGGAATTCTATGCTAACTGCCCAGAACATGTCAATAGAGTAGTCACAGTATGAAACACCCGGGTGAATATGTCTCTTGAGGCCATCCGCCGAGTGTACAGGTTGTCGGTCTTCATCGGAGATACAGACTACTACCAGGATTATCAAAGACCACCAGTCACTTGGAACTTAATGGTTCAAACAATTTGTGTCGCTGGTAGAGAGCCAATATGGATCAAGCCAAGAATGACATTGAACTCCCAATCTCTCAATTGGGAAGCTAAGTGTTGGCTAACGATCATCAACATCCGTCTGCTGCCATCCAGCAATACAACAAATGTTAATGCGCCAAGAGCAATGGCGATTTGGTGTTTTGTCAACCACCATGACTTTGACATGGCCCGACTCATTCAAGATGAAATGTTCATCCGGTCCACAGAGGCAAGCAAAGGGTTCTACTTCCCTTCTCTGGTCACCCGGCTGTGCCGTGCGTCACGAGTTTCAAAAAATCCCATCTACGATGGGAAATTGCAATTAAAAGCCCCATTCAGGGCTAGTAAAATCACATTTGGGAAGGACCAGCCCGTGGAAGCTGATGAGGATGATGATGATGTTGATGATTATGATGAGGGAGTTGTGCATGTTTCCGCCCCACCGGTGCAGATTGTTGATGAAGCGGGCCCATCACAGGCCCGCAGGAGTACCCGGATGATAGCCTTGGAGCAAGATATGGCTGGCCTACGCACTTCAGTCAATGAGCTGGGTGCTCGAGTTGACAATTTGGCCACCCAAAGTGCTAGGTCTGAGAAAAAGATCATGGGCTGGATCCGGGCGTTAGGTCGAGCGTGTCACCTCGATCCTGGCACCATCTCCGATCAAGAATAAGCACTAGGGAAGTCCCCTTCCCTTACTTTGCTTTAATTTCTTTGACATGGGGACATGCCAAATTTTTAAGTGTGGGGTGGGGGATGGTTGTTGTTGTTGTACACCTGTATAGTTTGTGTAGTATTTTGGCTTGTTTGATATTTTGATTTGTTGATTAATTAACTTCGGCTTGGCCTGAAGACGGGCACCTCTCGACGGGTCTTTTGAGGGCCTTAATTCGAACAAAAAAATAAATAATAATAATAACAAAAACAAAAAGATTTTCTTTTGTTAGGTAGTGTACCAGCTCCCCCTTGATTTTTTTTTAAACCACGATTCTTTTCCAAGGGTTTCCATTTGAACCGGGTGTAGTTAGTTTTTCTTTTTAGATTAGGAAGTCTTGGGCGAGTGAATAATAGAAATAGGATCCCTGAACTCTNGAGCCAGTTTGACAACACCCGCTTTGTATCCAAAGCGGCTCAAGATAGATATAATGCAAAATCATCTAGGAAGTTGGTGCCTGAAGTGAACATTGAGAGGGCTGCATTAAGAGTTGAAGGCCCACATATTTATGATGGGTTGAGGAGACGTCAGCTGGACGTCTTCTTTGATGAGCCGGAAGAGGTCAATATTATGATGGTCCGGGAATTCTATGCTAACTGCCCAGAACATGTCAATAGAGTAGTCACAGTATGAAACACCCGGGTGAATATGTCTCTTGAGGCCATCCGCCGAGTGTACAGGTTGTCGGTCTTCATCGGAGATACAGACTACTACCAGGATTATCAAAGACCACCAGTCACTTGGAACTTAATGGTTCAAACAATTTGTGTCGCTGGTAGAGAGCCAATATGGATCAAGCCAAGAATGACATTGAACTCCCAATCTCTCAATTGGGAAGCTAAGTGTTGGCTAACGATCATCAACATCCGTCTGCTGCCATCCAGCAATACAACAAATGTTAATGCGCCAAGAGCAATGGCGATTTGGTGTTTTGTCAACCACCATGACTTTGACATGGCCCGACTCATTCAAGATGAAATGTTCATCCGGTCCACAGAGGCAAGCAAAGGGTTCTACTTCCCTTCTCTGGTCACCCGGCTGTGCCGTGCGTCACGAGTTTCAAAAAATCCCATCTACGATGGGAAATTGCAATTAAAAGCCCCATTCAGGGCTAGTAAAATCACATTTGGGAAGGACCAGCCCGTGGAAGCTGATGAGGATGATGATGATGTTGATGATTATGATGAGGGAGTTGTGCATGTTTCCGCCCCACCGGTGCAGATTGTTGATGAAGCGGGCCCATCACAGGCCCGCAGGAGTACCCGGATGATAGCCTTGGAGCAAGATATGGCTGGCCTACGCACTTCAGTCAATGAGCTGGGTGCTCGAGTTGACAATTTGGCCACCCAAAGTGCTAGGTCTGAGAAAAAGATCATGGGCTGGATCCGGGCGTTAGGTCGAGCGNCGACGTTCAATCAAGTGCTTCTTGGGAGGCAACCCATGTTTTCTTTTGTTTTTCCCTTTTGCGTTGTTGTTGTACTTAATGTGTATGATACTAACCCAAATATTAGTGTACAGGGGAATCTTGGTGCATATTTGGAGAATTCGGGGGCAAGAACCAACTCTGGAAAGGTAAAAAATGTAAAAACAAGTAAATTTCGGAAGTACGTCGCCGCGACCGCGGTCGGACCGCGGTTGGACCGCGGTGGAATACACTATTTATGTCTAGGTTCACCGCGACCGCAGTCGGGGCGCGGACCGACATCGGTGGTATACGTTAGTTCTGTCGCGGTCCACCGCGATCACGGTCCGAGTGCGGACCGACCGCGGTGGATGAATGAGTCTCTGCCTCCGGTCACCAGGTACAATACATCAATCCAGGAAAAGAAATGCCACGGGTGCATCAGCCAGTGGGTCAGGTGGTTCATCCCGAGCTCGAGCTCAAGAGAGTTCGAGCCAGTTTGACAACACCCGCTTTGTATCCAAAGCGGCTCAAGATAGATATAATGCAAAATCATCTAGGAAGTTGGTGCCTGAAGTGAACATTGAGAGGGCTGCATTAAGAGTTGAAGGCCCACATATTTATGATGGGTTGAGGAGACGTCAGCTGGACGTCTTCTTTGATGAGCCGGAAGAGGTCAATATTATGATGGTCCGGGAATTCTATGCTAACTGCCCAGAACATGTCAATAGAGTAGTCACAGTATGAAACACCCGGGTGAATATGTCTCTTGAGGCCATCCGCCGAGTGTACAGGTTGTCGGTCTTCATCGGAGATACAGACTACTACCAGGATTATCAAAGACCACCAGTCACTTGGAACTTAATGGTTCAAACAATTTGTGTCGCTGGTAGAGAGCCAATATGGATCAAGCCAAGAATGACATTGAACTCCCAATCTCTCAATTGGGAAGCTAAGTGTTGGCTAACGATCATCAACATCCGTCTGCTGCCATCCAGCAATACAACAAATGTTAATGCGCCAAGAGCAATGGCGATTTGGTGTTTTGTCAACCACCATGACTTTGACATGGCCCGACTCATTCAAGATGAAATGTTCATCCGGTCCACAGAGGCAAGCAAAGGGTTCTACTTCCCTTCTCTGGTCACCCGGCTGTGCCGTGCGTCACGAGTTTCAAAAAATCCCATCTACGATGGGAAATTGCAATTAAAAGCCCCATTCAGGGCTAGTAAAATCACATTTGGGAAGGACCAGCCCGTGGAAGCTGATGAGGATGATGATGATGTTGATGATTATGATGAGGGAGTTGTGCATGTTTCCGCCCCACCGGTGCAGATTGTTGATGAAGCGGGCCCATCACAGGCCCGCAGGAGTACCCGGATGATAGCCTTGGAGCAAGATATGGCTGGCCTACGCACTTCAGTCAATGAGCTGGGTGCTCGAGTTGACAATTTGGCCACCCAAAGTGCTAGGTCTGAGAAAAAGATCATGGGCTGGATCCGGGCGTTAGGTCGAGCGTGTCACCTCGATCCTGGCACCATCTCCGATCAAGAATAAGCACTAGGGAAGTCCCCTTCCCTTACTTTGCTTTAATTTCTTTGACATGGGGACATGCCAAATTTTTAAGTGTGGGGTGGGGGATGGTTGTTGTTGTTGTACACCTGTATAGTTTGTGTAGTATTTTGGCTTGTTTGATATTTTGATTTGTTGATTAATTAACTTCGGCTTGGCCTGAAGACGGGCACCTCTCGACGGGTCTTTTGAGGGCCTTAATTCGAACAAAAAAATAAATAATAATAATAACAAAAACAAAAAGATTTTCTTTTGTTAGGTAGTGTACCAGCTCCCCCTTGATTTTTTTTTAAACCACGATTCTTTTCCAAGGGTTTCCATTTGAACCGGGTGTAGTTAGTTTTTCTTTTTAGATTAGGAAGTCTTGGGCGAGTGAATAATAGAAATAGGATCCCTGAACTCTGTAGTACCTTGAATATTGATCGCCTTAGCATGACACTTAGGCTCACTAGTCGACTCTAGCAAGAAAGCCTTAAATTGCATGTTCCTGATTTGGATGAAAATACTTTGAGCAGAGTGTCTGATGATCCGAACTGACTGAGTCATGTGCCATGTGCGAGTGAGACTTTTGTGTATTCTGTGCTAACATTCAATGCCTAGAACTTGCCCTGTGTGTGTACAAAGCGAAATG
The DNA here is from genome assembly GCA_005239525.1 of Nicotiana knightiana. NCBI lineage: Eukaryota > Viridiplantae > Streptophyta > Magnoliopsida > Solanales > Solanaceae > Nicotiana > Nicotiana knightiana. The sequence goes on along the minus strand of ML397812.1, from coordinate 17,062 downwards.
GTAGCTTTGATTGGTCTAGAAAATGATATAGGTGTTTCTTTGTTGAACCTATTTATATACGTTTACCCACCTGATTGTATATACCATAGTTAACCCCTTTGAGCCCGTAATCTTGTTTTCTTTGGCAACCACATTACAAGCCTGACCCAATTTTTGAATTGACTATCTTTTGAACCCTATCACCTTCTAGAAGCACTTGAATTGTGACGAACATGGAAAAGTGAAAGTGTGGAATGGTTGGTTGGGCTTTTGAGTGGAACTAAGAGAATCTAGATAAAGGTGCACAGTGTGATAATGAATACTAGAAGCCACCGGGACTGGGAAAAAAAAAAGAAAAAAATAATGAAGTCTCAAATGGTGGTGGATTTTGAAAAAGTGTGCTTAAAGAAGTAAAGGGTATAACACAATGATGAAAAAGTGGAATAATGGTTTGACAAAAGTATGGGCTTAAATGTGAAAAAAAAAATGTATTAAAGTGCTTAGGGAGGTGTAGCCACTCTTATATCCATATATATATATATATATATATATATATATATATATATCCCACCTATCCCGCAGCCTACATTACAACCAAATAAAGTCCTTCTTGATTCTAGATTAAAAGGAGCTCGATTAGTTGAGTATTACACTAAGGGCAAGCCTATGGTGCGTTTTATGTGGCATGAGAATTTCTTTCTGAGGGTGAGCGAAATCTTACTTGTTTGAATTCCTCAGTGTGTGAATTTTCATAATTATGATATAAGTCTCTTTGTGGTGAGTAGGCACTTGACTCGTGAAAGGAAGGTAAGTTTGGACCTCTGGCTGAGAGAAGGAAAGCCGGTTAAGGATATTGCGTGGCTAGAGAGAGAGTCCACTCTTGAGGTTTGGATGTTATGTTGAGGTAGTCTAACAGTTTGAATTGTTCTTGGTGCAAAGAGTGGGGAAGTTACCCTGTGATGATTACGCCTATAGAGTATGGTTTTGTTGCTAGAGGACTAGCAACGGTTTAAGTGTGGGGTGTTGATAGTAGCCTATATTATGCGATGTATATGTTATTTATGCTCTAAATTAACCATGCTTTATTGATGTTTTAAGTGCTAAATGATAACAAAATGCTCTAATTAAGGTTTTTGTGCTTTGCACGAGTTACTTCAGGGTTGGAAGATAATATGGAGTGTTTTAGAATCAAATATGTAGATACAAGGCCAAACGAGAAAAGTCCAGATGTAAACGAGCAAGAAAAGGCTAGAAAAAAACTGGGCAACAGTCCACCGCGACCGCGGTCGGACCACGGCTGGAACGCGGTGGACAAAGGAGAAAACAGTGTGGGCGTAATCCACCGCGGTTAGCTCGCGGCCGCGATCGACCTGGAGAAAGCCAGAAAAGTTTAGGGACTTAAGTGCAAAACATAGGAAATTTACCGTAACCCTATATAAACTCAACAAACTCGCCCAAGTCAAGGTTAAGCTTGTTAGACTTATTTTAGAGGCAAGAACAAGTGGGAAAAAGATTAAGACACTATTGGAGTTTTCATTCTTCTTCTTTTATCATTATTTTGAGAATCATGAATTATTGTATTGCTTTGTCTTGTTTTATTATGAGTAGCTAAACATTTAGTCTAAGGTTTTGATGGAACCTGTTGAAGGATAAACTTCTTGCTATGTTAATATAGATTTGCCAAGTTTTAATCTCTATTTGTTCAACTACGTTCTTATTGTAATTAATTGAAAGAATCCTCAATTAGTTGTGCCTATTTAATATGTATTACTCGGGAGAGAGTGCATATTTAGGTAGTTGTTGAACATCATCACTCCCGAAGTATGAGAGGAATCAATAACCTAGGGTTTAAAGGTGGGATTAGGGATAACGAAACCTTGGGTGCGATCTAAGTGAGCTGTAATAAAAGCCAGCTAGCGTAACGCGGGAGAGTATATCTAGTAAATTGTCGTAATTACTCGGAAGAGATTTACGGTAGGAAGAGTGCTCATGATCGATAGAGACGATTAGGCGAATTTATATGAAACATAGCAGGAGGGGATTCCGTCAATAGGGGAAATCATAATCTTAGATCTTTCTCATTATTGTTTACAACCCATTCTTATTTAGCTCTTAGTTAATCTAGTTTCATAAAGTAGTAGTTAGTAGAAAAACAGTCCAATTGTTATTCAAAATATCTTGGAATTGAGTGTGTCTGATAACTGTGATTGGTAGGTTAATTCCCTGTGGGATTCGACTCTAGGCTTAATACCCGGAATATATTGACAACGACCGCTTTGTCCTTTTTATAAGACATAGTTGGGCGTGATCAGTAGCCTATGTTTATGCTAAAGCACAAAATAGAAGTCTTGTTTAACAATCTCAAAATTTGTTGTTCTGTATTCAAGGATTTTTAGCAATAAAGAAGGTCTTGTTTAACAATCTTAACTTTACACACTTATTTTCAATGTCAATTATATGTTAAAGGAAAGTCTTATTTTGCTACTACAAAGGTTCTTTATTGTGGCCTCTCCCCACCCTCAGAAGAAAGAGAAAAGAGTAGTTTGTAGTTTAATGAATAATGCAGTTTATAGTCCTTGGATTCTCTGAAAGTATCGCCAGGTGTGATTACCTTACTGTGAAGCCTTTAGTATATTAGAATCGGTTTAACCGTTGTTTTTTTTCATTATTGATCACTTTACTGTCTTGTTGTTTTTATTCTGATCTTATATGGTTCATTAATGTGGTGCTTATGTTATTTTGAGTCGAGGGTCTATTGGAAACATCATCTCTATCCTAACAAGGTAGGGGTAAGGTCTGCGTACACATTATCCTTCCCAAATCCCACGATGTGGGATAATATTAGGTATGTTATTGTTGTTGTAGTACTATATTTTCTTGCCCAAAAATTGATGCCATTGGGTATGACATGATATACTTGAGTATTGCTTCTTCGATATCAAGAAACCAGCAACATCTTAAATAACCACTTTAAAAAAGAGCAGAACAAGCTATTATCCTTTGCAGTTTGAGTTTTTTATGGAAGATTTAATCCAAATAGTGGTCACTTAATCTCTTAAACTAAAAATAACCGATAGATGTGTAATATATGTATAATTATTTATAAATCTCGCTGACTATTTATGTAACAATCCCAGTTTTATTTGGTTTTGTCATAAAGGACAAATATAAGAGATATAACAGGTGTGCATTTTTGGAAGAATTGCATCTGGAGATTCAAAAACTCAAGTCATGGCATTACTGGACTTTGTATATCACGGCACTTCACTGATCATGCTGATCTTTATACTAAACTGAAGTTGCTTATTTAGTGGGTGTTTGGACATAAGAATTGTAAAATTTCAAAAAAAGAGAAAAAATTTCAAGTGAAAATGGTATTTAAAAAATTAGAGTTGCATTATTTGGACATGAATACAATTTTGGGTTGTTTTTTATTTTTTCTGAGTAATCTGAGTGAAAATTTTGAAAAACAGCTTTTTGGAGTTTTTCAAATTTTTGAAAAATTTATCTTCAAATGAAAATTGAAAAATTTATAGCCAAACACTGATTTCGAAAAAAAATGAAAATACTTTCAAAAAAAAGTGAAAAAATTCTTATGTCCAAACAGGCTCTTAGTAGTATTAATTTAGCTAATTACTACTCTCATGCATAAAAAGTATAGTTGTGAGTTTTAACTTGTTCTCCGCATCAGGATAATTAAGGAGTTGAGAAAAGAATTTGATGCATGGCAATTGTTAAGGAACTTAATCCTATAGGTAGCTCAATGATTGGACATAAGAATTTTTTCAACCTTTTTTCAAAAAACTTTAATGTTTTTTCGAAATCAATGTTTGGCCATAAAATTTTCAATTTTCGCTTGAAAATAAATTTTGGAAGTTTTTGAAAATTTAGAAAACTCCAAAAAGCTGTTTTTAAAATTCACTCAGAAAAATTCCAAAAAAAAATCAAAATTGTATTCATGTCCAAACACAACAGGCAAGGCAGTGTTGTATAAGAGGAACCAAGATTATCGAGAATTGAGATGAAATGAATACACGAGATTACATAGCCAATTTAGTTCACCACTAGTTTGGATTGAGACTGAGACATAGTTGTTGTTTCTTGAAATCAAATTACAAGATATTGTCAAGCTCATAAACACACTCCAATTTCCCAAGATCTCTTGATAGAAATTCAGAGTAGCTTCATTGAAGATGAACGAAGATACAGGTAAGGAAAAGGAATCTAAGAGATCTGCATGATATTGTTACACGGGATCATTTGGTTCGACGATGATGAACCAATCGTCACTTTAATCAAATGCAACTAATTATGAATTTTAAGGCAAGAGATGACATTGAGTAAACGAGACAAGACTCGCATTCTGATATTCCTTCCCCCTTTTTGGGTGGTGCAACTAACCAAAAAGTGGATTTGGACAATAGTTTTTCCCTCTGATAAGGTAAGGTAAAGTAAATGGGGATTTGGACAATAAGTGTACAACCATTAAAAGAATTCACATTCATAACATTCACATAAAGTCATCAACTGAAATGAAGGGCGTCCTAATTGACTTCTTCTCCAGCAGAATAAGATCAGAAAAATCATCCGTTAAGATGGATTCCTTGCAAGAGCAACAACCTAGGGCTTACGAGGCGAACTGCTGCTGTCACTGTTGCTAGGGCTCCTCCCTCTTAAAGGCCTGCATTTGATGAAGCAGGGAAACATCATAACCAATAAAATAATAACAATAACATAATTTTCAGTGGTTTTTAGGTATTTCAGGCATTTCTGTATTCAAATTGCAGAACTGTCAAAAGGAACTCACTTTCTAGGACTACGACTCCTTGAAATCCTGCGGGATGCCTGAAATAATCAACAGATTATATCCACATCAAACAATCAATAGGTTGATCCAAAGAAAAAATCAGATGATGTAATGGATAAGATTGTTAAATAGTCTCAAACACAAGACCTTTCGAGGACTGGGAGAAGAAGAGTAGGATGATGACCTCCCACGCCTTGTGGCTGGAACCCTTCCCCTATTACATGAAGCAATCACAAATAAATAATATTCTTCGTATAAACAGGAAATGAATTAATTCAGAAATTTAATAAACATTATGTTCTCTGACAATATTGTGATGGAGTTTAGATACACCCAAGAGCCAAAAAAAAAAAAGCAGGCATCAGAACATGACACATAGAAAGTGCCAAAGGATATTAATTTTAACACGAGGAAGGTGATAGCAGCAGACCACCTATACAGACACTAGAAAAGAATTGCTATAACTCGATAGTTGATACTAGAAATTTGAGTGATAAAGATGATAAAAATTTATGCATTACCGCCTAGGAGAGATGGATCTTGATCGTGAACGGATAGGTCTCCGAATAGGTGAGCGGCTAGACCGGCGACCAACCGGAGATCTTCTGGGTGGACTTCTAGCACGTCGCGGTGGAGAACTACAAACAAACACAAAGGTACCATGAGCTACCACTTTCAGTTATCAACATTAGTTAACACAGCACAAATCTGTATTTACATAGTTCAGGCTACAATTCACTATATTTTTAATATAACAAGTACTACCACTACAAACAAGAAAGGCAACTGCCAATCATAATGGGAAAACACTAGTCTGACAGTTACTGATGGCAGAATCAACTATTCGACATCATTTTAAATATGTCACACATATCTACGCTGCCACATAGGTTTACCAATTTTTTTACAAGTAACTAAGGTTTAACAATTTAAAGAACTGCTTTGAAGCATGTAGCATCATGTTTATCATCATTTATGCAAATCTTTAAAGGGACTTTCTGGATATGGAGTGAGGGAGAAGATATTTTTCATCACTTACTTCAACTATTCAAGTTTATGCAATTAAAACACTAACTCACCGTCGCCTTGGCGGAAGGGGAGAACGTCTTCGAACAGGACTGCCACGAATTCTTCTGGGAGAGCCCCTGCTTAATATTTTAATTAGCAAAGGTCCAGATCAAAATTCCAAAAATTCAAAAGCAAATGTGAAATACCCAAACCTAGGAGGTGTTCGATAACGTCTTGGTGGAGAGGATGGTGAACGTCGTCTAATGGGAGATGCAGGCCTCCTCCTTGGGGCCGGTGGACTGCCGCGCCTATAAGGAGAACCTGCGCGACGACGAATAGGAGACTCAGCACGTCGACGGGCAGGAGAATCTGGCTCACGTCTAGGAGATCCTCTTCGTCCTATAGGAGACCTTCGAGGTGGAGAGACCGGTTTTCGACGAGGAGATACTGATTATATCAAAGTAAGCCAGATTAAACAATGTACCATAGAGCCAATAAACAATCCCTAATATAGCAAGGATATCATACACTCTTGTTGCCGTTTTGGTCCATCTTTCTCCAAATCAACAGGGGCATTATCAGTTCTTGGAGCATCTCTCCTTGAGGAAGTTGCAGCAGCCCTTGGAGGTGAGGGAGCCTTTTTCCGCTCTGGCAGGGTGAACTTAGCATGAACTATTTTACCATCAATTTGTGCCTGCATTAACACCAACAAAGCATATAAGTTAATCCCCCATCTCAAAAATGAAAATGGTGGGATGCAGTTACTGAGTGGACGTGCAAATATTAAAACCATACACCATCCATGTGTAGTTGGGCTTTCTCAGCATCAATTCTAGTCTTGAACTCAACATAAGCAAACCCTTTTGGAAGGTTAACCTGCAAAAAGTATATTCTTATAATACTAAGGGGGAAAAAAGAAAAAAAAAATCCTAGAGCTCACACCGTCTAAAGAATATGTGACTTGTTAACTTACAACATGATCAATGACCAACTGCACGTGAAGAATTTCACCAAAATTACCTGCAGAAAAGAGAAGTTATAGACATTAACCATCATGAAGATCATGAGCTGGACAGAGCGACAGCAACTTGTCTTAGTATTTAAATCAAATAATGGACGGAATCCAGTCAACATTTCCTGTAAACCTGGAGATACTATTTTCGGAGCAAGTCTTTTTCATTCTTTTATATGGCCATTTATTTATTTTTACGTGAAGTCATCGTATGATGTATACACTAGAACTAGCACGCCATACAAGCATGTCGATGTCTTATTAACAAAAGCTACTGCAGGAAAACCAAATTACTGAGAAAATGAAGAGTCATTATGAAGGTACACAAGCACATCCTGGCTTCCAACAAAGTAACACTTACATTAATTTCTCTCTTCCCTTAAACTGTTACTTATAATTTGCAATAACAGGGTCAGACTAGAACGTATGGCATATAACAGCTTAAGGAACAGAACAAGTAACATCTATAAGTAAAGGGTTTGCTATGGGTGCCAATTGAGCGAGTTGGATAAACTTAGTGGGTAATAACAGGTATACAATAGTGGGCCAAGCTCCCTAGCTCACTGACGGGAAATCTTTGTGCTGGGTTAGTCATGGGTCATATGCCCAATACAAATACTTGTGTCAAACCAAGCGCAAACTAGCTGCTTGACTTGTATATTTTCTTATATAAAGACAATCCAAATTTAAGTTAAAACCTAAACGAGTGCAATCCAGCTGAAGAAGCAGGAAATTTACACATTACACCATGCTTAAGAATCAAAAAACTGAAAACTATTAATTTTCCTTGGGAGCAACTGTACTGACCCAACATAATCAATGAACAAATCATATTCCTTAGCTTTTAAGAATCTCTGATATGCACGATAGTCCATTTTTTATTGCCCGAAACAGCTTCATATCCTTGACCGGGATTCTGATACTTAAAAAACCAAGAACTGAGAAGTGAGAAGAACTAGTTTCCTTGGGAGTCTTATCACCAAAAAGTTCTCCGAGAAAACTAAAAAACACGCCAATATAAACAATGATTTGAGGTAGGAAAACTTCATATCCCTTTTATTTAAGAAACTAAGAGTCCAAGAGATGTATATTAGACATCTTTATTGGCCAAAGCAGATATGCATTTCTTTGAAACGAACTTCTTAACCAGTTTTAGAGTAGTACTTTATGGCTTCAAAATGTAAAATATTTGTTGTCCTGTAAGGAATAAACATATGTGTCAGAACAAAATGAAAATAATCAACTTGGCCTTGTCATTTCATTGTGATGAAAGGATTATGCATCCTCAACATTTCTCAGGTTTTTTATTTCTCCATAGAAAAACTACCCCAAAAGAAGGAATAGACTATATTTTACCTCAATTCTTCCGGGACTAACATGTTGACATTAGCTTTTTCGTGGATACTTAAAGGATAAAAAATTAGGACCAAACTTTTGTAGAGAAATTTTAGGCCAAGCCCATCTTGACCCGTTTATTTACCAGTAAACCTAACTCAATGACCTCTGGCCAGATTGCAATGCTAAGGGTTGTAATTGCCCTAGCTTATACTAGAATTTCAACAATTCCGACAAACAAACACTTCAGCAACCAGAACGAAGTGATGAACATACCAAATATTTCTTTCAGATGGTTTTCATTGACATTCCTGCTGAGCTGATCCACATGAAGCACACGTGACTCAGGAGTTGGAGAGACTTTCCTGGAATCATATATCAAGTGTTACACATCACAAAAGCGCATAAAGGCATCTGCCAGAAGTGCTACATGCAGTTCTATTTTTTTGTAAATAAGAATAGGACTAATAAAATACTTCAACGAATATGGCTGTCCAATTTCCAAAGAACTCACGACGGATCCTATTGTTGTTTCCACCGGGTTAGAACTAATTCACTTTGCAGGCTATTCTGTTTCTTTAAGACCCGCTTGAAGATAATCTTTTTCTAAGTGTTTAAGTTTTTATTTGTTTATTTATTCATGACCATAACTGTGAGTTTTCTCACAATGCCAGCCCCAAGCCCGAATAAAGAGGAAGGTTGCGGTAGGCTAACAGCCAGCATAAACTTGCCAATTCATGATGAATCCACATAATTAAGATAATTTAATTTATAATGTATTTTTGCTGGGTGTGTGTGATTTATTTTAGAGGCTAATGGAATTGTCGGGTAATCATAGCTTGAACTTGGCAGTGACTGTTCTTTAATTCATTTTTCAATTTGCCATCATTGTAACGAAATGCAGGTGCTAGTATATTGGTTATTGTTAATTAGGTTGATAAGTTTAATCATAATCTCTGATTACTTAGATCCTGCGATTGTCGATAATAGGAATAACAGGTGTATTAATCTTTCTCCACTGGTTTGTGACATCACTTGCAAAAAATTGCGTACACTACTAAAACTAGAATTCTTTTAAGTTCTCTATTAGTACACTACATGCATGCGGTGATCTTTACCCCAGTTATTCATAAATAACGTCTCACCGTTATCCAACCACCTTCAGTATGTTTATTTTCACTCAGAAGAGGAGGAGAAAGACAAAACCAAGTAGAAAAAAGGGATCCCAAAGAAAAAAAGAAACTGAAAGTAACATTAAATATAGGAAGAGGTTTGCATGTAGTTATTGCATGAACGAACCGAAGCTCGGTAGCAAAGTAAAAGAACACCATTACCTTGGAGGTGGAGAAGCTTTCTTAGATGGTGGCGGAGGTGAACGGCCTCGCTTAGATACTCCAGCAGGGCTAGCAAAACCATTTTGACACCAAAAGGTAGGTTAGGATCATTCAGCAATGAGAAATTCTAGCAGTAATTTAACAGTATTTCCTGAAAGGATAACTAATAGCAGAGGAACATTAGAATAAATCTTCATTCTAGTTCCACTTCTCCAAGCTCAAATCAACAAAAATATATGAAGATGAAAACAAGTCCAGTCTTCAAGATTAACCATTATTATAGCTAGTTAACAGCTCATCTTATGCAAAGTCCCATTGTGTTGAAAATAAGTTTTTAGCTGTCTAAATGGAAGAAGAGCAAGAAAAGAAAGAGGGATGCAACCAATGTTCTAGTTTTGCTATTTGCATGTTGGGAAAATTGAAGGAAAGCAGCAGGAAAATCCATATTTACAAGACTATGTAAGCTATCTGCACTTGTAGAACTGAATAATACCAAAGAAATGTATCAACACAGCCCAATAACTCAAATTCAGCACCAACAAAAGCAACTAGCACTTTTAAGGTGAGTCCAAAGTACTCTAGGCCCAATATATCCAAATTTGGATAAATAATGGCTAATAATGTTCTTCTAATTACTGAGTTCAAATATGTGGAGACTTTAACCACCTTAAAGATATCTAAAAATGTAATAGCTAAGCTCTTTAATGCATCAACAGCATGACTGAACGCTTTTAACAGGCTACCGAAATTATAAACAAAAATAACAAGGACACTTAAAAGGGTAGTAAACTGGCAGCATAAATTATAGCAGAGCATAACAAACTCAAAACATTACAAAGTCATAAACCCTTGAGTATTTAATATATTTCCAGTAACCATGTGGATGTTAACAAACAACAGCAAACTACTACACCTCAACTCAAAAAAGTTGAGAGTGGTTACATGAATCCTTACTGTCTATTTAGACCTGTTTCAGTCAGTACTCTACAGTTTCTCTTTTAATTATCAAACACTAGAGGGTTTTTTTACATGCTTTACTAGAATATAAATCTCTAAACAGCCAATTTCACGTTAAAACAGGTAAAACAAGGGATTTTCGACCTTAAAGCAAAATTAAGTGGAAAAAACTATAAAAGCATATTATGTACTAACTGACTACGTATTTACATGGCGTGAAAGAGAAAGAATAGAACCTTTTTCGCTGAGAAGGAGGACGGCGGGGGCTAGGGCTGCGAGAACTGCCACTGGAGGAAGAGGAAGAAAACGATCTAGAGCGGGATCTAGATCGAGAGGGAGAGCGAGAACTCGAGGAGCGAGAAGAGTAAGAGCGAGAGCGAGAACGAGACCGCGACGGAGAACGTGAAGACGAGCCTGACGGTGAAGCCGCACGGGCTCGGCCTGGTTTCGCCATTGGCACAGCTACTGTTTACTGATATTACTTCAAACCCTTGGGATAAACCCTAACGACAGAAAGAGACGATAGGATGTACATTTGGGCAAGAAATGGTTATCGGGTTATGGCCAGTATGTAAAAAATGGGCCGACCGAGTGGGCTATTGGGTAGTGACCCAAAGCGCAGTAGAAATGACGTGGGATAGCCACTAGTTAATATAGTATTTAGTTTTTATTCACAGTATTTTTAATGTTGAGCAAAAATAGCTAATACTCTATTAAAATTAATAAAAAAATATATTTTTACCCTTTCTTCATGAATGCTGTATAAATATTAAGGACATGGTGTCCTTAACATTTACACTACATATATGAAGTTAAGGACGACATGTCCTTAATATTTACACAACACTCATAAACTTAAGGACACTATGTTCTTAACATTTACACTGTACATATGAAGTTAAGGACACGAGGTCCTAAAGTTTAACAACTTATGTGCAAATACTTGTGCATGAAGTTAAGGACGTCATATCCTTACATTTACACTACACATATGAAGTTAAGGACATGATATCCTAAAGTTTAACAACAGAAGGTGCAAACACAATATATTTTATCCTTAATATTTACACAATATCCATGCAGTTAAGGACACCATGTTCTTAATGTTTACACAACACTCATGTCTAGCATAGGGATATTTTTATCCGTACGGATAAATATTTATTAAGCACTGACTAAATAGTAAATACATTTTAAACAGTGTCTATAAAATAACGACATCCCTAGTTAGTGGCTAACTATGCACTTCCCCCCAAATTGCATTTAAGTGGAAGTAGTGCGACGCTAAAAATCACATTGGGCAAACACGACTCATAAAGGGCTACTTTCATTAACAGCAGACTACTAAAAACATAATACAAAAGATTAGTATTAATTAATGATTAACAAATATGGCAGTAAAATATTTATACATATAACATATTTCATTCAATTCAAATCAACAAGAATCGAGCTGCTTAAAAGGCAGTCCTAGTACTTAATATATTTCTCTATTTTTTGTCTTCATTCCATAACATGTTTTATGTTTTCATTGGAAACCAATCAATTTCATAACAGATTTTCTCTTTTTTATACATGGACCTTTTTATACAATGTAATGTAACGAAATTATACATCTTTATATTCTGATGAGTACATATACTTCATGAAAAAAATTTAATGTACGTTTGTGGTATATATACATTGTAAATCATGTATTTTTAGAAAAATTCATGTATATGTGCATATGTCGCTTATATATGCTATTATATTTAAATATATATCATCGATCCATTCCGTAACAAAATTTTTCTTTTTCATACATGGACCTTTTTATTCAACTTAATCCTAACAAAATTATATATCTGTATATTCTAATAAAATGAAATACATATATTTCATGAAAAAAAATATAATGTATGTTTGTGGTATACTATAAATCATGTATTTTTTTAGAAAAAATAAAGTGTATATGCATATGTTATTTATACACTTATTTATATTTAAGTAGATATTATTAATATACCATTTATACTTTGCACTAATATAACGTGCACTAATATATATTGATGGAATATCTACGTTATAAATTATCACAATATAATATATTTGAAATATATTAAAGGTATATTTTGAGTAAAAATAAAACTGTACAGAAAAAAGTTTAAAACAAAAAAAAAAAAAAAAAAAAAAAAAAAAAAATTCTCATTGTGCAATAGATATTCTTCTTTCAAAATCTTTGATATATTTGGATAAGTTTTATTTATGGAAGAGAAAAAATAAATTATGAAAGAGTGAGGGAAAAGAAAATGTAGTGAAAAATGTATTAATATAGAGGGATCCCTTAATTAATGGAGTTATCGACGTGAAAGTGCTAAAAAAGAAAAAAAATGTCGTTTTTGGAATAAACAAAGCCAACTATTATTCCGAGAGTAGTTTTAAAAAGGGAGCAACCATGTAAAAATCTCACTCATAAATGCGGCTTATAAAACGGAATTGGAAATTGTGACATATAAAACACAATTGACACACTTACATAAGTTAGAATTTTACGCTATCTCAAAATGCTTGCACGTCTGCGAGTGTTCTTCTTGGTTGCACGTCTGTGAGTGTTCTTCTTGGAGTGACAAATTGAACTTCATAAAAAGGTGCTTGCTAGAGCAACTCAATAAGATGTAGGCTCAATTCCCACTATGCCTCGTCGTAGTAGGTGTCTACGCCATTGGATCAGTTAAACTTGCTCTGATCTATTGCTCCTGTTTGGGCTCATTCACAAGAAAAATAACTCTCTTATTTGCTTTAGGTTGAGCCCACTCGGACAAATTCTGGCATGTCTCAATAATATCTTCCTCGAAATTGTAGCTCAATATGATATCTTTTATTGGTGAGGATCCACCAAATGGACCAATATAAATGTAATCAACATGACTTATACAATGCAATCGTTTTAAAAGTGGATAGTTGGACTTATAAACGCAATTAACAATTGCGACTTACAAAAAGCAATTGAGAATTACGACTTATAATTCACAATTGCTATTGTCACTCATAAGTCATAATTGGCTATTGCGACGTATAAATCGCAATTAACCAAATACAACTTATAAAACGTAATTAACCAAATACGACTTAGAAATCGCAACTATCACTTATTATGACTTATAAAAATTATCAAATGTGACATATGCGCAATTGACAAGTTTCGTTTGGCATATATAACATATGGCCTATATTAATGAGGACTTCAGTCTATTTTTCTATTATGATTTATCTTTAAGTCGCATTCTATAAATATATTTTACATATCTTTAAGACGCATTCTACTGGAATTCTTAGCCAAAAGGTCCACATTTTGGGGAAAAAATTCTAAGTACTCTTTCTCACACTAGCGAAAACAGAGGAAGGTTCTTGTTGGTAGTAAATCTGGTTGGGCAGCTCCAATGAAATCCATTTTTGATGGTGCCATGAACAGAGACGACTAGGTTTTGTGGTCATGTCTGAAAATATATTAACACTTGTGCAAATCACACTTTGGTTATGAAGGAAATACCACACGTATATTTTAGTCCAAATAGGAAAATGGCTTCAACTGGTAGTGGACTTGGACTCAGACAGAAAATAACTTCTGGGCTTGTTATGTTTTGGGCTTATAACATTTGAAGATCAAAACTCAACTGAAGAATATTAAAGACCTATACTTCTAGAAGGTTCAAGATACAAAATTTTATACTGTTGTAAATAGCATTATTTCATTATTGTTATGAAATAATAAAAGAAGAAGAAGACTATTGCAGAGCAAAGTAGGGAGAGAGAATTCTTATTGATATGAGATCAATTACAAGAGAATAAAACTCCTCTATTTATAGGGAAAGAATGACTTCGCCATCAAGTAAAATCCCTAAGATCTCTCTAAAATATATACATTCACCTTAAATAGAATTATTTTTGTAACACTCCCCCTTGAATATCTATTCAATAGACAATGTACCTCGTTAAAACCTTAACTAAAATAAAATCCAATGGAAAAAAAATTCTAGCAAAAGAAAAAAAAATACACATGTTTAGAAATACGCCTTTTGGTTGCCTCGTTAAAAACCTAGCAAGGAAAACCCAGCGGGACAAAGCCTTGTAAGGGAAAAGTAGTATAACGCGTATTAACTCCCCCTAATGAGAGCATCAATTCACATCCTTGAGTCTTCGCATCCCGATCTTGTACACTAACTTCTTTAAGGTTGTCATTAGTAGAGATTTGGTGAACAAATCAGCCATCTTATCACTTGAATGAATATGTTGCACCTTGAAATCTTCATTCTTGCATATATATAATGTCGTGAATAGCCTTTTCAATATCTCCATAGAGGGAAAAATTATCGCTATCACATTATCATGCTTATAGTTATAGCAAGATACATATGTGCACAAATTGCACGTAGGATGTGGTACTTCAAGACCAAGAATTATATATGCTTTAAGCAATTTAAATCCTTCAAGGATTGTCATATACGTTAAGTCATATAAGCCATATAAATAGACTTTAGATGCATATCAAGTTTTATATCATGCTAGACATATAAGATAGATAAAAGTGATTGCACTCGTAATTGACTTTATATTTTCAAGTGTTTGAACTACATGTCTTTCATATGAAACCAATTTTATTTGAATTGTATCTCTTGTATTTGGCCAATATTTTTGTGTCTGTATTCGACAAACTTAAGATCCGCATCTATACTTTGCGTTATGATAGATGTCGTCGACGAAAATTTTTATCAGTTCCTGTCACACCTTTTTTTTTCCTACTACCCCCACGATTGATGAAGGGTAGTAAGGGAGTTTTTCCACTTTAAGTGACACTATTCAGATTTAGGATATATTTTAGTTTTCAGAGTCGCCACCCGGATTTTACGGTGCTCCTGGACACCGTTTTATTTTAAAATCCCAAACCGAGAAATTTAGACTCTGTTTTAAGCTGTCTGCGCGCCAGAAATCTGAGTAAGGAATTCCGTTAACCTGGGAGAAGGTGTTAGGCATTCCCGAGTTCCGTGGTTCTAGCACGGTCGCTTAACTATTAACATTTGGCCTAAATTATCTGATCATTTATATATTTTTAAACCTATTGTGCATTTAGCCTTTTTACTTTTTAACCGCTTTTAGTATTTATGGATTTATCTTGAAACAAGTCACGATGAGGTTTTGGACACATTATAACTACGCCACATGAAATGCACCCGCAATTATAACATGTAATTTTTATTATAATTTGAAGTTGAAGACGGGGACATGAGTTGTCGCACTCGAGTGTAGATTACGTAGTCAAGACTATGGTCATGACGGTTTTATACTGCCTATTTGAGGCGACATTTGATTATTCCATATGTTTTCTACTAGAAGGAGCATTTTGGTTTTAAGATAAATTAGGAAGTTTATAGATTTAAACAAATCACGATGGCGTGCATTTGTCATTTTTGAGCACATGACAAACACGTCACATGAAATGCACCCGTGCTTTCTATGTGTGTTTTTTATTAATTATTTAAAGTTGGGGGCCGGGGGCATGAGTTGCCTCTCCCGAGTGTGGGTTATGGTAATTCGAAAGGATACTTGATATTTTACCAAATTTTAAACTAAAGGTATCTTTCTACCTAGGGGGGGGGGTACCTAAAAATGAAATTCATTAGTTTAAAAGACAACATACTTCGGGCTATGGCCACATTTTAGCCCCAATTAATCACTTTAGGCCATCCTAGTTTGGCTATTTTTTGTAAGAAGACTACCAGCTAGGAAAATCCAATTCTTAATCAAATATTAAGATCTTCTCTTTCTAATTTGGTAAATGATAGAAAGTGTGTTAATCACGGGTAGATATACATACACCTATAAGATTTATAGACACGTAAATACATTATTTACTGGTCTCGCTTCAAATTGGTAAACTAAAATTACTTTATTTTTTATGGCACTTTGTAATTTCTAACGAAGAACATAGCACAGACAGTTTTACTAATTCTATATTAACAGTTCTTGTTAATTTTAGATAGCCTAATCACATGCTTCAAGATTCAGAAGTGTTCACATATCGATTTCAGCAAATTTAGCAGGATACGACATGAACAAAAACATAATCTACTAAATCCAATTATATTGAAACAACTGAATTTTGAATTAACCACTTCTGAAAATCCAAATGTTTACGAAAGGTTTCATGTGGACTGATTTGAATACCAACTCCTTGTTTTTCCGATTAAACACCTATTTTTATCTTTGAACTACTTTTTAGAGAAAAACAGATTCAAAGTTCCAGGAAAATCGCCTCACAATTTAGTTTGAGCACTATCAGTTGAAAGGCAAAAAAAAATGAATGTACAGTCCAGTCCCTTAAATTACAAAATTCCAAAGTGCATGAATGAACGAATTACAGTTTCCTGAAGCGAAAATACAGCTTCTGTAAAATACGTTTTTATGGAGATCAAAGCAAAACTAAAAATGGAAAATCCTAAATAGCTGCTCCACATATGAATTCTTCGTACCGTACATTTGCAGCCCTCCTTTTGTAATTTGCAGAACATACAAATTAAGTGTTAATCATTTACCAGACCAAACATGACCATGAAAGGAGGTCAAGTTTAAAACTGATAATGCTATGGTAAACTA
>ML397811.1:0-42527 GCA_005239525.1 Nicotiana knightiana | reverse complement strand
CGGGGGGGGTTGCGCATATGGCGAGATAAGGTGGGAAAATTAGTATGCACGTGTGGCGAGATAAGGTGGGAACATTAGTATGAGTTGTGATTGCCTGCGGTCATTCTTGTTGTTGATATTTGTGTAGTGGTACACCTACCTATGTGGTCTTTATCTTGTGAAAGTTGTGAGAAAACATTCTACGTGATGTCCATTCCTTTTCTTATGCCTTCTAGCTGGTATGAACCATGTTAGGACACTTGTACAAGCATACACGCAGTTAAGCACTCTTATCGGTTAAGAGGTTTTTCTTGATATTGTTGAGTATACATGTACTCCCTTATGTACTTGCCTTTTATGTGTGAGAGTGGTTCTATTTGGCACGTGAGTCGTCAGTGCAGTTATGAGGTGAAATGAGGGCACATGATGCCAAATGTTAGGGTTCCGATATTGGGACCCGTGAGTGTGAATAGTCTGAGGTTTGGTACCTCGTGGAGTTAATTGACAGAAACCTGATGTGAAAGAGGTCATTGTAGTTGAGGTATTATTTGTCTTTCCTTTATCTGTGATTGTCGAGTTTAGGTTGTGTTTCAGTTCATTATTCTATGTCATTATTATAGTATTTTCGCTGATAGTTTTTGTTTTCTTTTCTTTCTATAACTACCGTATTACTTGCCATTCGCGTAGTCTTTATGTTGATATCATACTCTGTTGTTCTTATGCTTATACTCTTTCAGGTTGTTTACTCCAGTAGGTGTCTTGATTATTCCTCGTCACTACTCCACTAAGGTTAGTCTTGATACTTGTTGGGTACCGCTGTGGTGTACTCATACTACACTTCTACACATTTTTGTGCAGATCCAGGTATTGCGAAGTCAGTTGATCATTAGCTACCAGCGCGGATTGTTGCTGTGGAGACTCAAGGTAAACCTGATGCTGCGTTCGCAGGCTTCGGAGTCACCTTCCTATTTTGTATTCACATTGTTTTCACTTATTTCTAACCAGTTGTATTTAGAAGTTGTAGAAGACTCTTTAGAGTTTATGACTTGTACTACCAGTTTTGGAAAATTGTAAATTGTATAGAGAATTTCATTTCAGAAATTATTAGATGTTGCTTTATAATTGTTATTATTCAGAAAATGTTAGGCTTACCTAGTTCCTAAGACTAGGTGCCATCACGATATCCAACGGTGGCAAAATTGGGTCGTGACACTCACAAGGAGATCTATTAACACATTTGCAGTATCCTTCTGGAATATCAACTAACGCAAACAATCCATCCACTATTTTGGGCTACTCTAACCCCAGTCAGATCCTGATATCCCATCCTCCTCTTAAACCATATTTGTTAGCTCTCATAGGGCACAACTGAGATGGGTGTGGACGATTGTACATACATCTGTTATTGTTGAAGGTAACTCAAAAGGCTTATATTTCTCTGTCTGAATTTTAAATATTTATAATCTTCATTAATTGGGCAATGTGTACCCTTCTTCACCTTGTTTCTTTTACTTGTTGAAACTTGTACCTTCTGATTCTCTTGTTGCTTTTTACTATATGGGTGGATAGATATTCATGCCCTAGGGCTCCTTAACGAGAATCTTACACGTCTTAGTACACACATGAACTGCTGAAGACCTTACATTTACTCATCATAAGCATCATGCAAAGTCGAGTTCCTCTAACTCAACTCTTCTACATCCACATATTATATCTTACCAACTGTCTTTCTAGATGTAGGTATTGTTGTATTACGAGTAAGATAGAAGATAGGAGTTTGAATTCTTACAACTGCGCTCTACCACACGATCTAGAGTAAGAAGAAAGAGTGACAGTCCTAAATGCCCTGTAGCCTCCTGCTTATAAGTGTGATGCACAGCACACCCATAAACAAGACTCTACTAGACACGGCTTGTAGACTCCCTAGGACAGAACTGCTCTGATACAACTTTTGTCGAGGCCCATCGGTTTGGGGCGTGACAAATACGTGTCCAACCAAACAAGTTTCATCCAAATCCGAATCCGAATCACGGTTCAAATACCTATTTTTTATATTAGAAAAGTTTTGCCAAAATCCCTAATTTTCCTCATTTAGATTCTTCAATCAAATGCTAAAATCGAGGATGGAATGATGAATAACAAGGAAATCCGAGTCAAGAATACTTAACCCAATCCAGTTAGTGAAAATTCCTTCAAAAATCGCCCAAATCCGACCTCCCAATCTCAAAATATGATAAATTAAATTAAACCCTCACTCAAGATATATTCTACCCCACACTTGCACTTATGTGACCCATATGTCGTTTCCGCGACACCGCATCTGCGGAAAAACCATTGCAGATGCGGAATCCACTTAAGTCCCCATATTCCGCTTTTGTGGAATAATACCTCGTATTAGCAAAGCCGCTTCTGCGGCCAAGGATACGCATATGCGCCATCTTATTTGCACAAGGTCCTTCGCATATGTGAACCAAGTTTCCCCTCCCCCCCTAACTGCATACGCGACCAACTGTCTGCATTTGCATATCGCATCTGGGGACCTGACCTCGCAGGTGCGAAATCATCAGAACAAGAATGCCAACCAAGGCCAAAATGATCTGAAACTCACCTGAGTCCCTTGATTCCTAAAAAATAAAACGGACCTACTCGAGGCCTCAAATCACACAAAAGAACATCAAAACCACAAGTAGCACCTTAATTCAAGCTTAATGAACTAATCCAAATTTCTTAATTTCAAACTTAGGCCGAGCATGCCTAAACAACTCAGCATGATCCTAAATTTTACACACAATTCGTAAATCACCATATGAACCTAATCCAATGCTCGAAATCTTAAATGAACATAAACAACCACAAAGTCAACTATGGGTCAAACCTCTAAACTTCTAAATCATCAATTTGCCAACTTTCGCCAATAAGCACCAAATCAACGTAGGAACCTCTAAATTCAAATCCGGACATACTCCTAAGTCCAAAATCGCCATCCGGGCCTAATGGGACCATCAAAATTCCGGTCCAAGGTCAAGTACGCAAAATTCAAACTTGATCAACACTTCCAACTTAAGCTTCCAAACTAGGAACTAAGTGTTCCAATTCAATCCAATACCTTCCCGAAGCAAAATCAACCATCCCCAAAAGTCATATAACCACAAATAAGCATACAGGATGTATCAACTAGGGAAACGAAGCTCATATACTTAAAGCGATCAGCCGGGTCGTTACATGACAACCCCTAATTTTCTTGACCTTGAGAAAGCTAAACATATAGGTTGACACATTAGGTAACACGTACGAGGGTAACAGTAGCTAGTGGATACCATTTGATAAGTCTATATACTTGCCGTTAGTTTAGATGGAATATGCATAGTATAGAGTTTGACGACCTAGTAAGGCTAGTTATATTGAGGGGATGTGATATAATCCTTGGTGGAGATTAGATGAAAATACATAATCCCGTTCTCTTGAACTCTGTGGCTTATGAGGCATAAGTGACACACAAAGGTAGGAGAGTGAACTCTATCATCAAGCTTCACTGCAATCTATGTCTAGGAGTAGTGTGAAATAACTAATAAAGAAAAGCAAGACATATGTGGCTCATTTATTCTCTATTTCAACAATTGAGTTAGAGGAAAAAAAAGTTGTACCAGCAGCCATCGTTGCAGTTCTTGACCAATTTGCACACATTCTAAATGAGCCTAGCACAATCCCTCCAAGAAGACTACATGATCACTTTATCCATTGAAACCTTCAGCAGCACCAGTAAGTATCAGGCCCTATAAATACATTTTTTTCCAGGAAAATAATTAAGAAACAAGTCAAAGATAAAATAAATAATGGTGTCATTCAACGCAGTCATTCTCCATTTTCATCATCTGTATTATTTGTTAAAAAGAAGGATATGACATGTTGGTTTTGTGTTGATTATAGATAGCTCAATAACATAACAATGAAGGACAAAATTTCTATACCGTTGATGGATGACCTATTAGATGATCTTAGTGGGGCATTTATATTTTTCAAAGTAGACTTAAGGGCATGCAACCATCAGATAAGGATGATGTTTATAAAATAGTTTTTAGAACTCATGTAGGGTACTTGAATTCAAGGTGATTCTCTTTGGCTTAACAAATGTTACACCCATGTGTTCGTACGTGAACGTACTCCATACATAAATTGATGAAAGATCGAAAATGAAATGTTATATCCCGTATTTTCGTACGTTTAAGTTTTCTCGTAAGTTAATTGACGTAAGATTGGTAATGAGATTATTTTACAATTACAAGTAGTATGCTATTTCAAACATGTGATAAATAAATTTGTGAAGGTGAGAGGGTGAGCGAACCGAAGAAAATACTTTTCGTGGAAGTTTGACATTTTGAGATAAAATACGGTACAAGCTATAATACTCTGTATTTATAAACTAGTGTCATACAAGGTACCACATGACCATGATAGTAAGGTATATAAAGTGTGTTAAAGTGATTAGTATTTTAAGTAATATGAGATAATTCTTAATTATGTATATAATTGGTTAATTATTAATTTTTAGTGGGAGATTAACATCTAATTGAAAAATTGTGGATAAATATTGGGGGAAACACCACCCCCACGTGGCAGCAAGTGGAAAAGACCTACATGGTGACTCTTTGGTTAAATGGATAGGTGGCACAATTGGAGGATTCTTGTGGCTAAGTCATACATAAATGGGGCCTACACCTACTAATATAAAAGGCCTCTTTAAATCACAAAAATAAAGATGTTTACAACTACAAAATACGGATGAAGACACAAAAATTCATACAAGACTACTTAGTACTATAGTAACATGAGATTTGCGATTCTAAGGAAGTATGGTGCAATCTTTCTTAAGAATATCATACGGATATTTCCCTAATTCGATCTAGCCATTACGTGGTTTGTCACAATTGACGTGTTTTAGAGGGATTGTCAAGAGAATCGGCTCAGGTATGTTAAAGCTATCTCTTCTTTCTTTTTGGCATGACCCATATGATACAAATAAAACGAGAAAATGCGCAACTTTCATAAATGACTCTATTCATAGAAGTACTAGGGGTGTCTATATTCTCGATTCCCCTTGTGACTTATTATATCTTCTGTTCATGATTCTTAGAATAATACGTAGTTGATAAAGTTTATCCGAAAGGCATATTGATCTTATAGCATTCCGAGAAATCTTATTAACGTATTTCTTATGCATTTCATTCATTTATGCATGTACATTGACCTATGGCTAGATGGTGTTATATACACGTATATTTTATATATATATATATGGGATATGGAAAAAGGTTACGGCGTTATATACACACCACCACCTGATCAGCTGGTATACGTTGATGATTTGCCCACAGTGGCCGAGATGATATGATGGGATGCCCTTAGAGGCTTGATGATGTTATGTATGCATATACCTATCCATGCTACGACATTTATACGCATATACATGACATTATAAATATGAAATGACTCACAGAGCTATTCAGACTTACATGTTGAGTCTTTTACTCCATGTTTTTCCATGTCTTTTATTTACTGATTTTCATTCCTTACATACTCGGTACATTATTTGTAATGACATCCCTTTTTGACTGGGGACGCTGCATTTCATACCCGCAGGTCCCGATAGACAGGTTGAGAATCCTCTAAATAGGCTATCAGCTCAGCAGAAAGTGTTGGTGCGCTCCATTTGCTATGCAGTTGCTTATTTGGACATGTATTGATTAGTATGGTGGGGCCCTGTCCCGACCTTTATGGTATTTATCTACTCTTAGAGACTTGTAGACATATGTCATGTACGTGAAAGATCATATGGCCTTGTCGGCCTATGTTCAGTGTACGAGTGTTCATTTTGGTCTTATAGGCACGTATGTCACATGTATAAGTTTGTATTACATGTTGGGTCGTCCTATGTCGAGTATTCCCTCATGTTTTATTCTAGTTATCTCACAGAAGCCTTTCCGTCTCATTTACCTATAGTAGTATGATACGAACCTTCCATACCCGTAAAAGACACCATCCTCAATCTGTGGTTGAAATCATCGTGGAATCTTTGAAACCTATTGCACATAACCAAGCTATCAGAACTGAAACCCTCTAAATCATCCAAGTCACACAGACTGCTAAACCAAAAGTATTTCTACAAAACTCCTATAAAGCTCTATCATACCAAAGGAACCGATCATTTTTATTATTATGTTGATCCAATGCACTACTAAGCTGATCCAGCTTCTTCAAAATCCTCTTGACTTGTCTTCAAGATAAAACTTCTCTTTCTTTGTATACTATGGACCCCCAAACACTTATCCCAAGTGATCCTAATATGAAACCACGCCGTTATAAGACCCATAACTACTTTATTACCTCTTCTGCACCCAGTAGTACCCCAAACAGAAATGCCCACTCTAAAGAGACCTTCTGTGCATTTGAAGCTATTTCTTTCATCTATTACTGTGATGTACAATAAATAATGATATATAAATACTACAAGTCTCAGCACCATCCAATGAAAATCTCAACTCGTATCTATACATAGATCCAAAAATCCTTAGGTACCACATAATGAATTCTTGACCCATTAGAATCTCCTCGATATTTGTCTACTCTACTTTAATCTCCAATGTACAACCAGTATGCGCCGAACAACATTTGCTCCATTATCACACAAATACTTTAAGAAGCAAGCTCATCCTTAAGCAATCGACTGAATCTTTTCTCCTATCATACTACATCCACAACGAATATCAAAGCCGAGTCATTCACAACCTTCATATATCGACAAAGTATATTACATAAATGCATCTGCAATTCCTTGCCCAAATCATCATCGATGACACATTTCTCAAATTGTATCAAACCTACAAGCATATCCAAGTCCAGAAACTAAAATAGCAAATGCCCATATGACTCAATCGTCGATGGTAGACTTCCTCCACTTAGCTTGAAGTCACAAACACGTCATCTGATAGACTACAAATTTCTTCCTTCTTAACTGCCGTGGTCCCACACCATTACTAGGTTGAACTTCTCATAAGCTCATATAGCACGAGACATACACATTCCAAATCATCATCTCAATTGCGTACTCATCCTTGTAACAATCTTGCAAACTTTAACAAGCGACCTGAACTCATATTTTAGTACATACATTCCGCTGGATAAAAGAAAAACTCTTCATAGGAGCCTCATAAGAACTATACAACCTCAAACTCTGAAAACTCCAAAAACAAATATTGGAGTTTGAACTTAGTTCCTAGAGTTTGACCTGTGCAAAATTCAGCAATAATTATTGGAGTTTAAACCTTTTTCAGTTCAAACTTCAGGAACAATTCCTGGAGTTTGAGTTCACACTGTTGGGTTTGTGTTTGTAATGACCCGATCAGTCGTTTTGAGCTTTAGTATTTCGTTCGGTAGTTTGAGACTTCGAGTAACTTCATATGATGTATTATGACTTGCATGTATGGTCGTTTTAGTTTCCGAGTGGTTTGGGATTGATTTGGAAAAATGGCTCTCGATTTGGAAGCTTTAAGCTAGAAGAGTTTACCAAGATTTGACTATTAGGGAAACGGAATCGGAATTGAGTTTTTATGGTTTCGATAGGTTAGTATGATGATTTTGGACTTATACGTATGTTAGGATTAGGTTTGGAGGTTCCTAGAAGGATTTGACAATATTTATCGAAAGTTGGCAATTTGAAGAACTTAAGAGTTCATAAGTTTGAGCAAGAGTTGACTTTGATGTTATTGGACTCCAATTGGCATTCCGAGACTTTAGATAGATCTATATAGTTGAATTGAACTTGTGTGAAAAGTTTGGAAGTAATATGAAGTGTTTAAGTATGATCCAGACACTCTTTGGAAAGAAAGAATATTTAAAAACTAAAGAGAAATTCTATTCGATTTGTGCCTCGATTATTTGTTGTGATGTTCCGTGGGTGTTTTGAGGTTTTAGACAAGTTTGGACAGTGTATGTTTACCTTTTGATATGATTGGATGGGGTTCTAAGGGGCTCAGGTGTGTTTTGGATCATTGGTTGAGAAACTAGTTATGTTAAGGATTTGAAGTTTGACCATGGTCAATATCGGGTCAACATAACCTCTTTTCGGTGTTTTGGGTGCACAAGAAGATTCATGGAGTATTTTATGAGTGAAATGCATATATGGTTTGTGTACTGGAGGTTCCGAATGAGTTTTGGGGGTGCTAAAATAAAGATTTTCTTATTACTGATTTTTTTTCTGGTGTAAATAATTATGAAAATGTCATTTATGTCCCTGAAATTTTTAGACTTCCTTTAAAACTTCAAAACATATATCTCCCTCATTTTAAGGCCAAATTGGGTGATTCAAAAGTCTATCTTCGCTGTAATCTCGCAAAGATTATGTCGGATTTATCAAATATGAGTTTCGAGATCATCTAGGATCGGATTCGAGCTGGAAAAGCTGCTACATTGTTTTTACTTGGTCCGAAATTTAGTCACTTTTTCTCAAGAGGTTTTGGAGCTCGGATTTGGGCGATTTTGGAGGGAATTCTTACAATTTGGATTGGGGTAAGTATTGTTTACTCGGATTTGTCTATATCATGATTCCAACCTTGAATTTAGTAATTGTTTCATGAATCAAATTGAAGAAATTGGAGATTTTAGTAAAAACTTTTCTAAAACATAAATTGATTATTTGAAGGCCGATTTGAGGCCGAAATTGGTATGATTGGACTCGTAATGAAATTGGGGTTTGGAATTTGTGAGTTTTATCGGATTTTGGCATGCGGACCTATCACGAACCAAAACTCCCTAAGGTCGTGATGGCGCCGGACATCCATGTCGGGTAAGCCAACGCATTAATTAATTGAAATAACTTTCCGGTTTTAACATTTATGAAAATATTTCCTTTCACTTAATTACATATTAACCAAATAAAAGTTTGTTAATTAAAAACAATGGTTTAAAGATTACACTTAAGCAATTATATCCCAACACATATCCCAAAACCCGGTGTCACAAGTGCATGAGCAATTTCTAAGAATTTATAAAATCATTACAAAGCCTGTCNTCCATGTCAGGCAAGCCAACTCATTAATTAATTGAAATAACTTTCCGGTTTTAACATTTATGAAAATATTTCCTTTCACTTAATTACATATTAACCAAATAAAAGTTTGTTAATTAAAAACAATGGTTTAAAGATTACACTTAAGCAATTATATCCCAACACATATCCCAAAACCCGGTGTCACAAGTGCATGAGCAATTTCTAAGAATTTATAAAATCATTACAAAGCCTGTCCGAAATACAACTGGACAAGAAAATTTAAAATGAAATAAATACAGTATGAAGGTGACTCTGTCAGCTGCAGATCGCCTCCGGATGATGCAGCTCGCCTAAGTCTCCGAACCTCCATATTGTTGGAAAGTACCTGTGCAATAAAATGTACAGCAAGTGTAGCATAAGTACAAAAATAATGTGTACTCAATAAGTCGCCCGCCTAACCTTAGAGAGGTAGTGACGAGAGGTCAAATTAGACACTTACTAGGGTCTGAGTATATAATATATGACAGAATATGATGAAATACAATAGACATGTAAGATAGTGAGCAACGAGTACATATCAAGTACAGAAATCCAGGTAATCACTGAGAATAAACAACAATGTACACTTCCTTTTTTCCCAAATACATGTCAAGCCAATACCAATAGAATAGTACCAAATAGTCATGCGCACACAAGGGTAAGACAACCGGCCAGCGTCATAAGATAGTCAACCTCTCTATGCACTGCAAGGATCGATTGGCCCGTTCCGAAAGTGCATCTCTCAACCTCTCTGCGCACTGCCGAAGGATCGATCGGCCCGTCCCAAAGTGCGGCTCTCAATCTCTCTTTGCACTGCCGAAGGATCGATAGGCCCATCCCAAAAGTGCATCTCTCAATCTCCCTACGCACTGCCAAAGGATCGATTGGCCCGTCCCAAAAGTGCGGCTCCCAATATAATAATCCTCTCGGTGCACAGCCGAGGGATCGACCGGCTCATCCTAAAAGTGCACCTCTCAATATAATACGGCTAGCCTGCTCGCAAATCATACATGCGACTCAGGTGCTCATAAGAATACATACACAAATACAGGGTCTTCCTGCTCGCGAATCACTCAAGCGACTCAGGCACCCAAAATTACCCATATCCACATAATAAATTCGTATTTTATCAAGAAAACCATTTTTCTCAAGAAAATGGTAAATTCTTTATTAAAAGAAACATGAAATATAGGTTTTGAAATCTTTATTTTTGAAATACATTTGTCCAATTTAGTAACACTCCATAATACAACCCAGTCCAGGTACACATATATATTCACAGCAGAAACGATTCTCTTTTTAGGAGGTTAACAATATGAACTTTAGTTGTCTTTTAAACTTTCAATCACGTTTTCGGTCATATTAGCAGTTTAATATTATAGGCAGGGTTACAGGTACACACATAAAGCATGCTAGTGGGTCCTAGGCTACCCGGACATGGCATAATAGTAGCTACGCACGGACTCCCGTCACCTCGTGCGTACGTAGTCCCCGAAGATAATAGCATGTACTGAATTAATTCACCTAGAGGGACGATTCCCCCTCACAAAGTTAGAAAGGAGACTTACCTCGCTCCGAAATTCCAACACCGGCTTCCAATCCCTTCTGATTCCCCCAACTGACGCACAACGCTCCAAACTACCACATAAATGACAAAGCAATGAAAATTCATCCTAATACTCACAACAAATTCAGATTATATACTTTCGAACCCCGCTCGGAGAAATGACCAAAATTCCCTTGAGCCCACGTGCCCGGAAATCCAAAATTCTCGAAGATACATTCTACCCATAGCCTTACTAACTCAAATATATAATTTGTTACGATATTCATGCTCAATTCGTGGTTAAAATCCAAATTTTCCATATTCTAGGTTTCTTCAAAGTTTCCCAATTTTCCTACCAATTTCATGCTCAAAAATCCATGCAATATCTTGTATTTGACCTTAGAAACAAGTAGAACAACTTACCTCTTGATTCTTGGTGAAATCCCCCTTGAAAGATCTCTAAAAATAGTCTCAACCAAAAGAAAAATGAGAGAGAAATGGCTCAACCCGATTTATAAAGCATTTTACCCAGGCATTTTTCGCACCTGCGGTCCTTCCTCCGATCCTGCGATCTCGCAGGTGCGACCAAATCCACCGCACCTGCAGTTTCCCTCAATTCCAGCCGCGGAATATCCATCGCACCTATGGTTCCCAGCCAAGCTAAGCCACACTCACACCTGCGACTCCCAAGCCGCACCTGCGGTCAAAGCCTCGCAGGTGCGGTTGCACCAGATGACAGTAGTTCAGCCCTTCTTCCAACTTCAACTTTGATCCGTTAAACACCCGGAATCCACCCGAGGCCCCCGGCACCCCGTCCAATTATACCAACCTGACCCAAAACATGACATGGACTTGCTCGAGCCCTAAAATCACATCAAGCAACGCCAAAATCACGAATCGCACTCAAATCCAATTCTTTAAGAACTTAGAATTTCAAACTTCTACATCTGATGCCTAAACCTATCAAATCACGTCCGATTGACCTCAAATTTTGCGCCCAAGTCATATAAAACATTACGAACCTGCTCCAACTTCCGGAATCGCATTCCGACCTTGATATCAAAATTTCCACTTCCGGACGGATTTTCCAAAAACCTTCAAATTTATATCTTTAGCCAAATGACTCCCAAATGACCTGCGGACATCGAAATTCACTTCCGATCGCGCTCCCAATTCCAGAATCACCATACGGATCTATTCCCAGACTCGGAATCTCAAACGGACATCTACCTCACTGATATGCACTTCAAGCCCAAATTCATGAAATCCTTCTAAAATGCTAACTTCCACAATATACGCCGGATTGCTCTCGGGTTATCCAAAACCCGATCAGGACACACACCCAAGTTCGAAATCATCATACAAACCTGTTAGAACCTTCAAATTTTGATTCGGAGATTGTTTACTCAAAATTCCAATCTTTGGTTGATTTCACCAACTTAAGGCTTCTGAAATGAGAATTTTCTTTCCAAACCAACTCTTAACTTTCTGAAATTCAATTCCGACCACGCCCACCGGTCATAATACCTGAAACGAAGCTGCTCATGGCCTCAAACCGCTGAACGACGCGCTAGAGCTCAAAACGACCGGTCGGGTCGTTACATTCTGCCCCCACTTAAACATACGTTCATCCTCGAACGTGCCAAGAACTTCTCTTGAGTTATCTGAAATCACTGTTTAACACCTCGTGCATCTACCCATGTTGCCACAACCCAGCTGAACATATAAGCTTTGATAAAATCTGAAGATAACCTCCCTTATCCCTACAGCAAATTCCGAACTCAATTCCAACACCGGAAATTCTCTGCCAGACCATTTTCTGATATATGAACACCGTATTAACTACCACACAAGGCACCAGAACACAACTGCGTACCTTTGCTGAATCGGCACCATACACTGCATGCCTATCATCTAACCACAATGACGCTCCCTGAACCTTAATAGCCAGAATTCTACGATTTTGATGCTCTCAATGCACTTTATAAGATATATACATACCTCCTGCTATAATGTTGACGATACCATCACAACGGAGGAGATGTGCAGAAATTCATACTCAACTGCAGAGTTAACAAATCCTTGAATACCTCATCGCACCGATCCCTTGTCCAATAATCTCGTCTCACCCAGTATGAACTGTTCAAATAGCAAATCATCCCAGACATGAACAACAATAAATGCCAAAATGCGCCAATAGGCCACAACTCGAACATGATACATAAGAAATGACTCAGAAAAGGACTACTCAACTCACGCAACTAGTATAAACTTTCCTTAGAAAAATAGGAAGTAAAACCCAAGGAAAAATAATTATAGGAGCCCTACACAACATCACACTGTTGCGGCGTGCAACCCGATCCAAATAACATACCCGTGGCGGTGTGCCACCCGATCCCAAATAACATCATCGTGGCGGCGTGCCACCCGATCCAAATAACATAAAACTCACGTAAGGAAATATATACAGAGCTGATTTGCTCATTATTACAATTTACTGAATATCGATCATAAGCACGCTAAGTGCATAATACCATCCTGGGGAGATTGATAAATCCGTAGGCTACATAACTCAAGCACAACTGAGGTGCGATATATATATATACTCTAGATCTCAAGAGCTATCATGCTCACATAACATCCCCACCACACGGGACCTCAACACATAGGAAATTATCAAGTTGTTTCACAACTCGTACGGAACAACCACAATAACATATAAATTCGATGAAGACGGAACAACGCCCGTTGTTCTAATACCTCTCCATGAAAAGTGCTCTACTGAAAGGAACATGCCTGGCTCATACGGAGCCCATAATCATATTTAAATCCATCCACAAACATCAAGCCACCTTGCTCGCACCAACTAAGCTAATAGATTTTTCTTGGGTCCACATTAACCCATCTTCCCTCATAATACACGAGAACAACCATCACCACCGGGACTAACACCCCATAATCCATAATCAACTGAAACAAACGCCCTTCAGGCGTAAATTCTCAATTAAGCAATATTGACCTTCTTTATACTCAGTCCAGACCTGAAATCCATCAAGTGACTACATGTCACACTTCATACAACCCTTCCACGGTCATGCTTCCACGAACTTCCACACAAGGAAACAAGTCTGCATATCCATAACAGCGGCTGCACTAAGGCCACAAAACACATCAAGAACCCATGACCGGGAGACAAAGCCTCTTTCACCGAATACCAATCTTAGGTGACACTGAAGATAACACCAGCTTACTCTGAACTTTCAAATCACTTTGTCTTGCTCTTCCGAGATCATGACATCCTTATAAACATCGGACCTAAATCTCGATTCTTACACCCAGCTACATACTGCTTCCCGCACCTAACATACCAACATGAGGTAGCGCAAGAATTCCATCATAACTTCTGAACCACCAATAGGGTGAACACTTCATCATATAGAAACTTTTTACTTAACTCGATTCAAGATTACCATCTTAACACACGAGTGAATTCCCATTATCACCTAGTCATGCGAATCCTTAAGTAGTAGTCTATACCACCATAACTCTTCCGGGGTCTGCCTACACCTGACAGGCCATAGCACTCAAATTCTCCCACATGAGATCCGTTACAACGGCCGACAAGCCCCGCACACACCGGCACAAACCACATGCATAACTAAATCACATCAAAGGAACCAATCACTGCCGCAAATGTGTCGTTTCAACCCTGGCTAATCAATCTATCTTCTTTTAATCATCATTAATTAACTCATGAACAATAACAACNGGCCCTGCCTAAATCCCGCAACCCGTCTCATACCCTTCTGATAATCTTTTCTTCAATCCGGAGTCTATTCCTCTCACTCCTCCAATATTATCTTGTATGCTGAAACATATCAAAGAACATTCCAACCGTCCTCATTTTTCTCAGAGATTACCTTGCAAAAGCTCGATTCTCGATCATACTGCTGCTTGAAATCCTTAATTGCCGCATTCTTTAACTTTTGAACTCACTAGGACCGTTATCGAGAGTCACCCACTCTGAATGGCCTCGAATACAATCAACCCCCAAGGCTCTCCTAGAACAGGAACACCTTTTTCAATGAAATACGGGACTGAGTCACTACCATTACAACTCACCCATGCCTTAAGCACAAATTCTGAATCTTCCAAAGTCTAACACTGATTTGACAGGGCCAACTTTGCACAAATCCGTCAAATCCCACGCATAATTAACATTTTACTCCTTTTTCCTTAGCTGAAATAACTTGCCAACACGCCGAAAATCCTCAACCCCATGCGAAGACGATCCTACAACCCAACTGCAGATGGTGGGACTCCCCCACTTAATCCGAAGCTACTCCTTGCACCGCTCCAGACCCTTCTGAGATCCTTCATCCTCTGACAACACGATCTTGCTCAGCCAATCCGTCTAAATCTTCCAAATTCGCTTGCTAGCACTCCCTAATTACTCGAATTCTCTAGCGTCGTTCTCACCTCCTATCTCCTACCGACTAGCCACTAGGACCCCTCACAGAACCTGCCAACCCCGCCATTGTTAACATATCCCTAGAAGACAACCCACATGTAGAAATCACCCGCTGGCACCTCCCAATGACGCTGAAATGCACGCTCTCTGCGACTTTAATACCCTATCATATGCCCTGCTTCATTCACCAACTTACTAGTCCGTCCACTCCTCATGGACACCCATTAATGCGCGACAAATATCTTCAAATTCCAAGTTGTGTTGCCGCTCCCCCACTTTGCGACTGCTCGACTTCCGCTTCTTACCCCTGGCTTCCTAGAAATGGAACCACCGCCTAGCCTCATTACAGGATGATTCTTTTCCAACCGCATTCTTCGATACTTCCTCTCAATACTCTGACCCCACGCAACCGAAGAAACCATAGCACCGACAAGCCTAACACATTCCATTCGATCAATGATGACGACTACACGTCACATGTGCATACCCCATCTCCATTGAAGACACCAAGTCTTACTACTTTATCACTCCCAACCGAGCCATTCATACTCCAAATGCCTTCCCTCTGCCGGAACAAGAGCACTGAAATCTTGAAATCACACTCTGAGAAGACCTCCCTTCAAACCATTCACCTTCCCCAACATACGGACAAATGTTCTATCATCATATCGACACCCTGCGATAATCAATTGCAACCATCATCACTACCCGAGCACAGCCTTAAGGCTCCCAGAAACACAGCTACTGAGCTTAAACAACATATTACCCCTTCACCGAGCCCTAACAATAACCACGACTATTTACACATGGAAGCATCTCGAATTACATTCGTAGCACCGTTTCCATTCCTCAAATTCCTGATCCATAGCAAGCGCTTCGCGACGCGTAAGATTGAGTAGGAATGAACATAGGCATAAGCCTCAAAGGAATCAACTCGCACGATGAAGAATCAAGAAGGGAAGTACTCCTAACAGCCCTGTAGCCTCTCGAATATAAGTACAGACATCTCTGTACCGATCCCCAAGGCTCTACTAGACTTGCTAATGACTCGTGAGACCTACGGGAACCTAGCGCTCTGATACCATGTTGTCACCACCCAAAAATCCCTAAGGTCGTGATGGCGCCGGACATCCATGTCGGGCAAGCCAACTCATTACTTAATTGAAATAAATTTCCGGTTTTAACATTTATGAAAATATTTCCTTTCACTTAATTACATATTAACTAAATAAAAGTCTATTAATTAAAAATAATGGTTTAAAGATTACACTTAAGCAACTATATCCCAACACATATCCCAGAACCCGGTGTCACAAGTGCATAAGCAATTTCTAAGAATTTATACAATCATTACAAAGCCTGTCCGAAATACAACTGGACAACAAAATTTAAAATTAAATAAATACAGTATGAAGGTGACTCTGTCAGCTGCGGATCGCCTCCGGATGATGCAGCTCGCCTAAGTCTCTGAATCCTCCACATTGCTAGGAAAGTACCTGTGCAATAAAATGCACAGCAAGTGTAGCATGAGTACAAAAACAATGTGTACTCAGTAAGTCTCCACCTAACCTCAGAGAGGTAGTGACGAGAGGTCAAATTAGACACTTACTAGGGTCCGACAATATAATATATGACAGAATATGATGAAATATAGTAGACATGTAAGACAGTGAGCAACGAGTACATATCAAGTACAGAAATCCAGGTAATCACTGGGAATAAACAACAGTGTACACTTCCCTTTTTCCTAAATACATATCAAGTCAATACCAATAGAATAGTACCAAATAGTCATGCGCACACAAGGGTAAGACAACCGGCCGGAGTCATAAGATAGTCAACCTCTCTATGCACTGTCGAAGGATCGATCGGCACGTCCCAAAAGTGCATCTCTCAACCTCTCTACGCACTGGCGAAGGATCGATCGGCCCGTCCCAAAAGTGCGGCTCTCAATCTCTCTTTGCACTGCCGAAGGATCGATCGGCCCGTCCCATAAGTGCATCTCTCAATCTCTCTACGCACTGCCGAAGGATCGACCGGGCCGTACCAAAAGTGCGGCTCTCGATATAATAATCCTCTTTGTGCACTGCCGAGGGATCGACCGGCCCGTCCCAAAAAGGCACCTCTCAATATAATACGGCTAGCCTGCTCACGAATCATACATGCGACTCAGGTGCTCATAAGAATACATACACAAATACAGGGTCTTCCTGCTCGCGAATCACTCAAGCGACTCAGGCACCCAAAGCTACACATATCCACATAATAAATTCGTATTTTACAAGAAAACCATTTTTCTCAGGAAAATGGTAAAGTCTTTATTAAAAGAAACATGAAATATAGGTTTTGAAATCTTTGTTTTTGAAACTCATTTGTCCAATTTAGTAACACTCCATAATACAACCCAGTCCAGGTACACATATATATTCATAGCGGAAACAATTCTATTTTTAGGAGGTTAACAATATGAACTCTAGTTGTCTTTTAAACTTTCAATCACGTTTTTGTTCATATTAGCAGTTTAATATTACATGCAGGGTAACAGGTACACACATAAATCATGCTAGTGGGTCCTAGGCTACCCGGACATGGCATAATAGTAGTTACGCACAGACTCCCGTCATCTCGTGCATATGTAACCCCCGAAGATAATAGCATGTACTGAATTAATTCAGCTAGGGTGACGATTCCCCCTCACAAAGTTAGAAAGGAGACTTACCTCGCTCCGAAATTCCAACGCCGGCTTCCAATCCTTTCCGATGCCCCCAACGGACACACAACGCTCCGAAACTACCACATAAATGACAAAGCAATGAAAATTCATCCTAATAGTCACAACAAATTCAGATTATATACTTTCCCAACCCCGCTCAGAGAAATGACCAAAATTCCCCCGGGCCCACGTACCCGGAAATCCAAAATTCTCGAAGATACATTCTACCCATAGCCTTACTAACTCAAATATATAATTTGTTACGATATTCATTCTCAATTCGTGGTTTAAATCCAAATTTTCCATATTCTATGTTTCTTCAAAGTTTCCTAATTTTCCTACCAATTTCATGCTCAAAAATCCATGCAATATCTTGTATTTGATCTTAGAACCAAGTAGAACAACTTACCTCTTGATGCTTGGTGAAATCCCCCTTGAAAGATCTCCAGAAATAGTCTCAACCAAAAGAAAAATGAGAGAGAAATGGCTCAACCCGATTTTTAAAGCATTCTGCCCAGGCATTTTTCGCACTTGCAGTCCTTCCTCCGCACATGCGGTCTCGTAGGTACGACCAAATCCACCGCACCTGCAGTTTCCCTCAATTCCAGCCAAATCGCACCTGCGGCTTCGCAGGTGCAGAATATCCATTGCACCTGCGGTTCCCAGCCAAGCCAAGCCACACTCACACCTGTGACTCCCAAGCCGCACCTGCGGTCAAAGCCTCGCAGGTACGGTTGCACCAGATGACAGCAGTTCAGCCCTTCTTCCAACTTCAACTTTGATCCGTTAAACACCCGGAATCCACCCGAGGCCACCGGAACCCCGTCCAATTATACCAATCTGACCCAAAACATGATACGGACCTGCTCGAGCCCTCAAATCACATCAAGCAGCACCGAAATCACGAATCACACTCAAATCCAATTCTTTAAGAACTTAGAATTTCAAACTTCTACATCTGATGCCGAAACCTATCAAATCACGTCTGATTGACTTCAAATTTTGCGCCCAAGTCATATTCAACATTACGGACCTTCTCCAACTTCCGGAATTGCATTCCGGCCTTGATATCAAAACTTCCACTTCCGGCCGGATTTCCCAAAAATCTTCAAATTTCTATATTTAGCCAAATGACTCCCAAATGATAATTCATTTCCGATCGCGCTCCTAATTCCAGAATCACCATACAGAGCTATTCCCAGATTCTGAATCCCAAACAGACATCAACCTCACTGATATGCACTTCAAGCCCAAATTCATGAAATCCTTCTAAAATGCTAACTTCCACAATATACGCTGGAACGCTCCCGGGTTATCCAAAACCCGATCAGGACACACACCCAAGTCCGAAATCATCATATGAACCTGCTGGAACCTTCAAATTCTGATTCGGAGATCGTTTACTCAAAATTCCAATCTTGGTTGATTTCACCAACTTAAGGCTTCTGAAATGAGAATTTTCTTTCCAAACCAACTCTAAACTTCCTGAAATTCAATTCTGACCACGCCCACGGGTCATAATACCTGAAACGAAGCTGCTCAAGGCCTAAAACCGCTGAACGGCGCGCTAGAGCTCAAAATGATCGGTCGGGTCGTTACAAGACCCGGGGTTGACTTTTTGATTTTAGTTAAAGATCGAAGCTTTATTATTTGTAATCATATTTTACGGCTTTTATTTATGATATAAGTTATTTAGCTTGATTCGAGCCGTCCGGAGGTTGTTTCACGCGGGAAGGGCTTCTTAGAGTATTGATTTAGCTTCTTTGAGGTAAGTGTCTTGCCTAGCTTTGTTGGGAGAATTTTTCCTACTAATTAATATTGTTTGCTACATACGGGGGTGATGCATATGCGAGGTGATGAGTATATATGCATGTGCCAGGGATATTCATGCTCGGGGTAGATTATACGATTCTTTGTGCCTTGTTAGATTATGTGAATTTCTTTCCTCATGTTTTACTTGACTTATATAATAATATAAATATGAAATTCAATGCTAGAATTCATGATTCAACTTATTTTAACATGATTAAATTTGATGGACCTTTTAGGAACCTATTGATGTGCTAAATTCGGTCATCACTATACCTAATCACCAATACATTGTTATGACCATTATTATTGAGATACTTGGGTTCCATACTTGAGTTGAAGATTGCTTTAGAGATTTGTTGAGACACTTGAGTAATAGAGTTCTTGAAGTCTATTGAATTGTTGAATTGAGTAAGAGTTTTGATTCTCATTCCCGTGGTGTATTTTGCTTAACCACTCTTCTTGATATTATTTGTTCTTCCTGCCTTGTTGATTGTTGATGTATATATATATATATATATATATATGCTTGGTGAGGTAGAGTGTAAAGCACGAAGGGTGATGTTGTGCCATTGTTATATATTATCATGTGAGAAAGAGTGTAAAGCATGAAGGGTGATGTCATGCCATTTCATATACATTATTATGTACGAAGGATAATGTCGTACCATTTAATTTACATTATCATGTGAGAACGAGAGTAAAAGAACGAATGGTGATGTCGTGCTATTGCATTCATATTACCACACTAGGACAAGAGTAAAAGTCACGAAGGGTGATGCAGTGCACCTTTATTTTTATATTATCATGTGTTAATAGCACGTAGGGTGTTTCCATGCCGGCGAGGATGAGAGACATGAATTATATTGTGATATCTTTTCCTTGTGTATATGTTTATGCTTTTATCTTGAGTTATTACTGTTGCACCTATATTTTCCATGATGCTTGTGGTTGTCACATCTTTGTCTTTTCCTTATTTTTGCTATTATTATATATGTGCCTTCTATTTGTTACTTATTGTTATGTTCATGTCTACCTTCCTGTTTGTTATATGTACATATATGCCTTTTTCTCGTTTTTTGTGATTTCACCTAAACCTTCTACTTCATTCATTAGCTATGGAAACCTATGTTCTTCTACCTTACTTGATGTCACTACTTTTGTGCCTCTTATCTTGTCTGTTACTGTTTTTCATATGCTTCTGACTTATTTATTGTTGCTATTTGTGTACTCTCTACTTCATAGTTACTATTATTGGCATTTCTTTTACCTGGTTGGTACTGTTATACATATGCTCGGTGAGGATGAGATAAATGCACGAAGGTGATTGACGTGCCAATCTATTTGTCATACATGCACAAATTTGGTGAGGATGGGATAAATGCACGAAGGGTGTTGCCGTGGCATTTGAGTTGATTTCTTGAACACATTCCTCATACTGTGAAGTTCGTCGATTTACTATTTTTGTTTGGTGGTTGTCGCTTTAAGAAAAGTATTGGTTATGATATTGAAAGAACTGGCCGTGATTTCTTTTTGCAATCATTACTGCTTCGCATATTTGTTCTTGTACTCTTCTTTGTTATTTCTAGTATTATTTATGTCACGACCCAATTTCTCCTTTGCTAGGTATCGTAATGGCACTTAGTCTTAAGGACTAGGTAAGCCTAACATTTACGGAATAAGAAAAATAATAAATAACATCTAATAATTTCTGAAATGAAACTCTCTACAATTTCTCAAAACCGGCAGTGCAAGTCATAAGCTCTATAGAGTTTACTACAACTTCTAAATACAATTGTTCAGAAATAAGTAAAGACAGTGTATGAAAAAAATAGGATGGTGACTCCGAATCCTGCGAACGTTGCAACATGTTTACCTTGAGTCTCCAAAACAATAATCTGCACTGCTACCTAATGATCAACCGGTTGCGCAATACCTGGATTTGCCCAAAAATGTGCAGAAGTGTAGTATGAGTATACCACAGTGGTACCCAGCAATTATCAAGACTAACCTCAGTGGAGTAGTGGCGAGGAACAGTAAAGACACCTACTGGACTATATAACCTGAACAAGTATAAGTATGGAAACAACAAAGTATGATATCTACATAAAGACTATGCGATTTGGCTAACAATACAGTAATTGCAATAACAAAGGAAGACAATAAGTACCAGCGGAATACCCAAATAATGACACAGGAGGATGAAGAAAAACAAATTCAAAATCCGAGATTACGGATACAGGAAAGACAAGACATTAGGTTTTAGTCAATAAACCCCATGAGGTACCGAACCTCGAGCTAATCACAGCTCACGGGTCCCAATACCTAAACCCTAACTTTTGGTATCATGTGCCCTCATCTCAGCTAATAACTGCATGGATGACTCACATGCCAAATAGAATCATTCTCACATAGAAGGCAAGTAAACCACGGTACGCATCTATACTCAACAATACAAGGGAAACCCCTTAACCAATAAGAGTGTTTATCAACGTGTATGCTTGTGCAAGTGTCCTATCATAGTTCAACCAGCTAATAAGCATAAGAAAAGGAACAGACATCACGTGGAATGTTTCCTCACATCTTTCACAAGATAAAGCTCACACGGATAAGTGTAACACTACAAAAATATCAACAACAAGAATGTCCCCAGGCCAACACAAGTCATCACAAAGTCCACCTTGTCTCTCCACGTGTGCAATAGTAAAGTAAATACCCGTCTTGTCTCGCCACACATTCATAATCATGTTCCCACTTGTCTCGCCACATGCGCAACCCACATATATATCCCGCCTTGTCACGCTGCATGTGCAATATCAATAGTAACCAAAGCACGAGAGAAACCTCGTGCAACCCCATATCAATAACCGCATGGCAGAAACCTCGTGCATCACAATAACCACAACAACCACATGGCAGAAACCACGTGCATCACCACAACAAGTACAACAACAACAATGCTAATAATACAAAGTATGGTAAATACATCAACTCAAGCACCTTCGATCACAAGAAAAAGGTAAACTAGTTCACAAGGAATAACCACAAGAAGGAATTCTAGGCATAATAAGAACAACTCAACGAGGAAGAAAATAACATGTAACACTAGTCCCACAATGTACAGTTCCACAAGAAGAAACTAACCCGAATCAAATAATTCCAAATAAGGGCTTGTCCACTAAGGCATAGGATTTCTAAGTTTTCTTTTAAGATTGGACAATTTCGGGAGAGATACAGCCAATTCAAATAAAGATAAGCAGCGAAAAGATCACCGAAATCCTAATTAAGGGAGAAACATTTACGAAGGGATAACTACAACTTCAAACAGAGATAAGCAGTTAGGGAGAAGGTAACATGGCATGGAAGAGATAACAGTCTCAGTTAAGGCACATATGAATCAAGTACAATAAGAGTAGATCATGGAGTAACTGATTCTAATTAAGCAGGTAAAAGTGAAACTAGAAACTAAGGAACGTAATCATGACAAGAACAACTGTATATTTAGTGAATACAAGGACCTAGGAACCCTAAAAGGCCAATTTCCACAAATAGTCCGAGCACGTACTCGTCACCTCACGTACACGGACTACAATCAACGTAGAAGACTCAAATCCTAAGGGGTAGTTTCCCGCCACAAGGTTAGGCAAGATACTTACCTCAAAGAAGACAAATCGGTACTCTAAAATGAACATCTCGGGTGAAATGACCTCCGAACGTCTCAAATCTAACCAAGATAACTTCAAATCACAAATAAAACTCATAAGGAACTATTCCGGATCATAAAGTCTCAATCTTTATCAAAATCTAAAAATCGACCTAAAAGTCGATCCCCGAACCCGCACCTCGGAACCCGAAAATTTTTATAAAATCCAAATATTCATTCCGATACGAGTTCAACCATACTAAAATTATTAAATTTTGATACCAATTCGTCCCTCAAATCATGATTTTTCATTTTGAAAACTTTCTTCAAAAACCATCATTTTCCTCAACTCAAAACACAAATTAAATGATAATAATGAAGATAAAATCATGAAATATATTAAATTCTAGGTGAAGAACACTTACCCAATCGATACGCTTGAAAAAACCATAAAGAATCACTCAAAATCAAGCTCTACAAGTCAAAATATGATAAAAATGTCCTAACACTCGTTTTTGGAAAACTTATATTCTGCCCAGGCCTAAGAGCATTGCGAACGCGGAGAAAAGGTCATGTTGGCGAAGAAGAAAGATTAAGGCTGCCAGGAAGTGCTTCGCGAATGCGAAGACATGCTCGTGAACGCGAAAAAGAAAAGGAAAGGAAGCTACGCGAACGCGAAGAGTATCGACTACCAGGGCCCAGGGCCTGGTTTCTACTACGCGAACGCGGAAGGGAGGAGGCGAACGCAAAGAAGGAAAAATGCAAACCTTCACGAACGCGAGAGGATGAATGCGAACGCGAAAAGGAATTATGAGGTGGGTCAGCAGACACTACGCGAATGCGAAAGGAACTTCGCGATCGCGAAGAAGAACATCAGACACCAAAACCAGCAGTTCAAAAATAGGGGAAAATGACCCGTAGCCCACCCGGAACACACCCGAGGCCCCCGTGACCCCGTCTAAGCCCACAAACAAGTTTTATAACCTAACACGGACTCGCTCAGGGTCTCAAATCACATCAAACAACGCCGAAAATATAAATCGTTCCATGGATCAAACTTATGAACTTCCAAATCTTCCAACTTCTAAAACTCGTGTCGAAACCTATCAAACCAACCCGGAATGATGTCAAATTTTGCAGGCAAGTCCCAAATAACATGATGGAGCTGTTCCAATTCTCGGAGATTCCGACCCGATATCACCAAAGTCAACTATTGATCAAACCTTTCCACCTTCCAAACTCAACTTTTTCAACTTTCACCGAAATGTTTCAAATCATCCTACGGGCCTCCAAACCCAAATCTGGACGCACACTTAAGTCCAAAATCACCATCATAGTTGTTCAAGACCTTATGCCACCGAACGTAGCTTGAATTCTCAAAACGATTGGCTGGGTCGTTATAGTTTCTATTGCAAATCTACTGCACATGTTATATTTGTGAGTATCTTTTAACTTAGAAACCTCGTCACTACTTCACCAAGGTTTGTAAAAATACTTACTGGGTACATGAGGTCGGTTGTACTCATGCTACACTTCTGCACCTCGCATGCAGATCTTAGAGTTGTGTAGCTGTGGAAGACGGAGCCTTGCATTGAAGATGTATCTGCACTCTAGATACCAACTACCAATTGTTTCCGGTAGTTTAGGATTTATATTTATGTTTATGTAAATTTCAAATAGATGATGTATCTTTTCTCAAACTAAAATTGTAATATTATTCATGGTCACTCGTGACTTGTACTACCAGTCATTGGGATATTGTATGGAATTCAGTTATACCATTTGTTGACCACTTTTATTTCATTGGAATTGTATTGACTGTTATTGAATTTATCTAGCATGTTGGGTTAGGTATCATCACGACTAGGTGGATTTTGGATCGTGATAGTGCTCTGTGACAGTGACTCAATTTTCATGCATATAGTGACGACAACTCGACAAATACCGCAACAATTTTGCTTTGGAAAGTCATCAACGCCTATCCAGAAAATAAAAAAACAAAAGAAAATTGTCCGTCCCCAAAAGAATTATAAACTTGCCAGATTTCTCACCGAGGAGCACAACCATCGAATCAATATTTGGGGTGAGAAGAAACTTACAAAAAAATAAAAAAACTGTTCAACATCAGAACCTGTCAACTTTACTGATGTTTGATGAAGCTTATAGTTTTCTTCACTGAAACATGCTATTTGTTGTATTCCCATGATCAGTTGACCACATCGCACTGGAAATAATCAAAGACAAGGCATTCAAACTTTAGGAAAGTTCCTAGAGCTCAAAGTAATAATAGCTTAAAATTCATGGATTTTTCCTAGAGTTTCATTGTACATTTCAAATCCAGAAACAATTCCTAGAGTTTTGAGCTATAAATTTTTAAACTCCAGTAAACGTCTTGGATCTTTCATGTTTTATGTATGGGTACTTTGTCCAGACGTATATATTAGCATTAAAGAGTGACTAATTTATTACTACAATTTAAAATCTGGCTAAACTCTAATAGCCGACCCAAAAAGTGGCTCACCCAACTAATTTTTTAAAATTTTTTGGCGATAAAGTGGTACCTTTAGGCTAAATGAATAAAAAGCGAAACTATGTCCATTTATAAGTAGTTCATTACAAAAATTAGTCAATTCATAAAATATTATTAATATTAGCTAATTAGTTATTTGTAGCAAAAAAATATCAAATTTTTGCTTTGTTTTGAGTGGGTGTTATTAGAATAGATTGGGTACAACTTAAGGAGCTTGAATTTCAGTTTTTGGATGATTTGGTGAAGTTTTGAGGCGGTTTGAATTGAAAATTCGAAGTATAAAACGAACATGAAAAAAATGATATGTGTATCACACTATGTATCATTTGTGTATCACATATGTATCATATTTGTATCAATTATGCATCACATGTATATCCATGTATACCTATATGTGAGATACATGCGTAATACATGTTTGATACATGTGTCGCAGAAGAATTTTTTTAACTCGATTTAATTACGAATTTTGATACAAACCCAGTCCAAATCACCTCCAATCTTCCTCAAGTTTTGTACATTGACTTATCTATATATTTTCAATGAATTTCAACTTTATCCGTTGAAAAAGTTCCTTTTATGCTTAGACTTTTGGAATATTGTATTTTTTATTTTTATTTTTGTATTTCATCACCTTATTTGATACCTCATCAATAAAATTTTCTTTTCGTCTTGCATCTAATGTTACTAGTCACGCTTACAAATATGGAAGGTGATTTTTGCATGTGATTCTTTGAGAGAAAGAACCCTATTTATTTGATTTTTTAATTTTTGTTGGCTAGTTTTGATAAGTCTAAGACTAATGGCTAGAGGTTAGTAAGTTGATATTTATTTGAGATATTTGTGTAAGTTTCCCTAATAAAAATATGGGTCCGTGCATGGGTCAGCCCGTAAACAATTATTAGTGGTCAAACTTCAAATACAAGAGTAAAAGGACGATATAACTACAAATTTATCTATATTATATTAAAAGCACCGATGCCTTTAGTAAAATGTTATTCGCATTTTTACCCTTTAAAAATATATTTTACTGTAGAAAAAATAGCAATTTAATTATTTTCCTAATAGTTAGGGCTTTTTATTTTCCTAGTATTTAGGACTTTAAAATCAACTAAAATTATAACTATTAAATATTTTTTTATTTAAATTATGTAGGAAGTCTTAATATTTAAGAATTTAAAATCAAGTGAGCTTTTATTATGTAAATTCTTTACTTATTTGAAATGAATAAAATACTACTAGTGTGTAATTATAAGTATATTTCTTTCATATATAATAAATAATCCTAATTCCACAAAAAGAACGTTTGATATACAAAATTAACTTTGTAATTAAGAGTTTCTTTCTCTAGATACAAAC
Source organism: Nicotiana knightiana (assembly GCA_005239525.1). Classification (NCBI taxonomy): domain Eukaryota; kingdom Viridiplantae; phylum Streptophyta; class Magnoliopsida; order Solanales; family Solanaceae; genus Nicotiana; species Nicotiana knightiana. The sequence continues at coordinate 15,395 of ML397811.1, read as the reverse complement.
AAACCAAAACATCCTTAATAAATTATGGAGCTTAAAAGTATAAAAATACAAAGCCAAATAGTGTATTTATCGAAAAACAACGAAGATTTTGACTTCGAAAAAATAGTTAGTATTAGTTGGAAGAATAATTTTGAAAACTAATATTTTGGTTAGTTGTCATGTTTGAATTTAAAAAATAAATATTCTCACCGGATAAAAATAATTGTTGATAATCGAGAAAATGAACATAAATACAGAAAATATAAGTATTTAAGATACCTAACAACCTAAAATTTTATAGAGAGAGTTATATAGAGTTAACTGTCACATAATAAAAATTGATCTACAAACCAACTTTTATACCTTTTGAAAAACTAATTTTTCTTCAAAAGGTAAATCTACGTTTCAAATATTTGTCTAACATGTAGAACTAAACCTAATTTTAATTTTAACATGAATTTTATATTTTTACTACTTCTAAATAGTATTAATGTAGTCTTTTTAGAACCTGTAAATTCCACATAATTTTATTACAATCATATATGCTTAGTTCTTTACTAATTTGTTGAAAATAATTACTATATTTTTTCTTAGTGATTAAAGTAATAGCATAATTTGTATATTTTCAGTGAGAAAAAAGGTAAATTTTGTCACTTAGTTGACTTTATTTGTGCTTTCTATAATGAATTTAAGAATATATAACTTTTCAAATAAATTTTTATAGAATAACTTAAATGTTCAAGGACTAGCATGTTCTTGCTAAAACTAAACATAAAGAATGATAACTTGTGAAATATAAGTGATTATATTATAAAGTTAGTAATGATTTTTAAGTTTTTTTTTTTGAAACAGAGAATTGCATTTATAATAAAGAGTTAACGAAGTACAGTAGAATGGATTGAGCAAGTAGTTCGAGTTCCATTTACATCAAAAACTAGTTGCATAAAATAAAAGGTGTAAAGTTTTCAAAAACTATATTATTTTGTGGAGATGATTCCGTCCATGTTTTGCCAAGCTTTGCTAGTACATCCGACACTTTGTAACCCTAGCGATACGTGTGGACAAGATGTTGGACTTGGAGATCATGGAGCATCAACCTGCAAGTAGTAAATAAATGTGAGTGTTTTAGATTTCCCTGAGGAAAAAGTTGAAGTAATACATGTGAGTCTGTTTCCACGACTAATGGTAAAAAAATTTGATTAATGGCAATAATTAGATCATGGAAGTGTGCTAATACCTCAGCTGGTAATACGTCAGTGTAAGGTAGTTGTTTTGCATAACCATAGATCAATCACCCTGATGCATCGCGAAAAACCCCCTGCTCCTCCTCTGTGGGTTGATTGATCATATGCTCCATCAATATTTGGCTTATAGTGGTCAGGAGCCAATGAATGGCTTGTGTAGTAGTTGCATATTTTCTAGTTGGTATCCTTGTAAGGTAATTGATTTGGGTGGCAAAAGTGATAGATATGTGAGGTTGACCATGTGGTTTGTATTGTCAAAGACGTTATTATTTCGAGTCAACCAAATTTGCCATAGAATGACAGGATTTAGTATATAGGAAGGTATTTTAATAGTTAAAGTTAATGTTAATGGAGTGTTAGAGGGTACATAAATTGTTAGCCAATATGGCAAATTGGAGGATGGTGTGATTATATTGTCATCTTACCAAAGGGTGGCGGCAAGTGTGCAATGAAGGAAGATGTGTGGGATGTCTTCGTTTGGGCGGTGGCATATTTTACAAGTAACATTGGGAGAAATGTTTCCGTGGAAGAGGAGTGCGGCTGTAGGCAATTTTCCATGAAGTAGTAACCAGAGAAAATACTTAAATTTTGGTAGGGATGTTAAATTCCAAAGTCAAGAGTGGTAAAAATTAGTATTCAAAGGATGAGTATGACTTAAAATGTGTTTGTAAGTGGAAGATGTAAATATTCCATTGGATGTTTCATTCCAATAGGGTTTATCTTCTGCATGTGGGAATGGGTGAAGGAGCTTTTCTATTTGGGGTGGTAATAAAAATGAGAGGGAGGAAGGATCCCAAGTGTTAGCGGTGATCAGGGAGGTTAATGGAGAATGGAGTTCTTGTTTTGGGATAAGCCATGTATGAGTTGTCTCAAGGTTGTATTAGATGCAATCCAGTGATCGTATCAAAGGTGAATTCGATTATTGCTGCCACATTCCAGTTAGTACCAGAGTTACAAATGTGTGCTACCTTTGTCATGCTCCTCCGGACGTAGGAAGCAGTTGGGTGAGGTTGAATGTTGTACAAAAATTGCTTATTGTAGGGGAGTGCTGGTTGTATTTGGAAGAAAGTTTTTTAGCCCATCTAGTAGTGGGGTTATGCGAATAACTCCAGAGAAGTCTTGTAATCATGGCCAAGTTTTTACAATGTAGTTTTGGGATTCCCAATTCCCCTTGAGATTTAGGAGAAGTAACGGTATTCCAATTTATTAAATGAATTTTACGCTTTTGAGGGGACGATCCCTATAGGAAATTGTGCTCGAGACGATCAATTTGTTTGATAATTTTGGTTGGGAGAATATTGTTCAATATGGCGTAGACATGGATAGAATTTAATACCAAATTTATTAGCGTTGCTCATCTTGCGAGAGTAAGGAATTTGAATCTCCATCCTGCTAGTTTAGAAGTAACTCTATCAATAATATATTGATAATTTGAATCAGGTCGTAGAGTAAGTAGTGATTGGTAGACCATGTATTTTCCAAAATTAGTGGTTTGAGGTATATTAAGAAGATGGGATGGAGATTGACGGAGGTTAGTATCAACATTGGATACATTTTGGACTTTTGGAAATTTATTCGTTGACTTGATTTAGAACTTAGCTGATTAAAAATGTTGATTATGGTGTGTGTATTTGGTATGTTTGCTCGTGCTAATAAATTAGATTGTTAGCAAACAATAAGTGAGATAGAGGTGGAGCATTTCTAGTTATGCGCATCGGGGTCCATTGGTGAATATGAACATTATGCTCGATTATACGAGATAAAGATTCCATACATATGATAAAGAGGTATAGAGAGAGTGGATCGAGTTATCTTATACCACGGGATGGTTGGAAAAAAGGAGTTAGTTTTCCATTGACAAGTACAGAAATAGAGGAAGTAGTAACACATGACATTATTAGGTTTATTAGTTTTGGTGGAAATTGGAGATGTTTGTACACGGTCAAAACGGGCATACCCTTCTTGTGACTAATCGAGGTTGGATCATGATAGACTACGGTTCGGCCTCGTATTGTATCGAGCCTCAATATGGAGTCGTGTTGTTGAACCCTTAACTCGAGGACGGTCCAGGATGACGTTCAACCAAGATCGAGACCGAATGGAACCGAGGTCGGGTAAGATTGAAGGGGGTTTACCTGGCCAAGTAACGGTAAGCCGAAATATCTGAGATCGATCGAGGATCACGGCGGGAATCTCGGCACGTATCAAGTCAAGGCCGATTAATCAGTCAGTCATGAAATTTCTTACTGTATTTAGAATTGTACCATAAGTAGAACTCATCTACTATATAAAGGGAATTCTAATCATTTTGTAATCATTACCTTCATGCATAACGAAGCAATATATTACTTTTTCTCTCTTAAGTTTTCATAATGTTGTTTAGTTCATTCTTTTCAATAGCTTACTCAGTTGGTTCAAGGGCGACCTAGCTCGAGGGCCAAAGCTGCGTATTACATTGGTTTGCTTTATTTCTATCTACAGTCAATCTCTAATATCAATTTTCATATTTCTCAGTTTTTGCCAAGTGAAATCACATATCCTTAAAACAACTTATAAATTTAATTGTTATCCGATTTTAAGGGTAAACAGTTTGGCGTCCACCGTGGGGCTAAGGATAATAGTGATTGCCTGGTACTAATTTTTGTAACACACACTGCTTTACACTTGTTCTTGTAAGCATTTTTGTTTCCAGGATCAGCATGTCGAACTCTCAAGCAGTACCCACACACATCGACAATGGCCTTGGTTCTCATGGAGAAAACGGTAACATAGCCGCCCCAGGAAACGAAGAGCCTCCAATTAACCTCGAGGGAGTACCGGTTGCAGACCCTATCGACCTCAGTTCCCATATTGCCATTAATGCGAATCTAGCCGTCGACCCCGAAAATAGCATCCGCAGAGACGTTCGATCAGCCGGTCAGAACGCACAGGGCGGCGAAGAAGGCGAAATCGGCCTTTCGAATAATATTCAAAATGTTGCAGGCTCTACCAACTACAATAGATCAACTCCAAAATTAGAACCATGCACCGAGCAGGGTCGAGCCCGATTCGTTATAGGAAGTTGTTCATAGGGCCAGTACCAGAAAGATCAAATGTGAATGAATTAGGGACCGACTCCGCTATCATGAAAATGCTCGAGGAGCTGACAAAGTGAACTGAATCGGGGAAGAAGAAGATTGAAGAAAATGACAAGAAAGTAGAAACATATTATTCTAGAGTTGATCAAATTCCGGGGGCACCACCGATTTTGAAGGGTTTGGAGTAAGTTCATGCAAAAGCCCTTCCCCCCGAGCGCGGCTCCTAAACCCATCCCTAAGAAATATTGCATGCCAGAAACCCCCAAGTATAATGGAACTACCGACCCCAACGAGCATGTCACTTCTTACACATACGCAATTAAGGGGAACGACCTAGAGGATGATTCTGTATTGCTGAAGAAATTCGGGGAGACCTTATCAAAGGGAGCGATGATATGGTACCACAATTTTCCACCCAACTCCATTGATTGTTTTTCCATGCTCGCAGTTCGTTGAATCACACGCCAGAGACATAAAGGTCGAGACTAGGAAGTCGGACCTCTTCAAAGTGAAGTAGAAAGACAACGAGATGCTTAGAGAGTTCGTGTCTCGGCTCCAAATGGAATGCATGGATCTACAACTGGTTGCCGATGATTGGTCCATTCAGGCCTTCACTCAAGGACTAAACATACGAAGCTCGATGGCCTCACAACAATTAAAGAAGAACTTGATCGAATATCCAGGTGTCACCTGGGCTGATGAGCATAATCGGTACCAGTCAAATATTAGGGTCGAAGACGACTAGTTGGGAAATCCTTCCGGATCCGTTTATCCTATTAGGATCGTCGATAGAATTAAAAGGGATATTGATCGGGAACCACGGTCAAGCAGAGACCGATACATACGGTGGATATCGGAGAAATAACGGGCCTGGACGCAACCCCGTTTGAGGTGATAGAAGAAATGATCAAGGATAGAGCTCTCGAGGGCTCATGAGTAAGAGTGGTTTCGACAAGAGTGTCGAGCCAAAATAAGTACCACGACTAATCATATTACAGCCTTAATGTTGATGTGTCAGCTATTGTATCAGTCATCGGGTGCATCAAAGACACCAGGTAGCCTTGACCTCTGCAGACTGATCCGACCCAGACAAATCCTAATCATATGTTCAAGTATCATGGCACCTATGGTCATAGAACGGAAGATTGCAAACAACTGAGGGAGGAGGTAGCCCGATTATTCAACGAGGGGCATCTTCGAGAATTCGTAAGTGATCGGGCTAAGAGCCTCTTCAGAACAGAGATTCAAAAAGACAGAATAAGCAAGAGGAGCAGTAGCACGTAATCCACATGATTGTTGGAGGGCTCGATATTCCTCAGGGGCCCGTGTTTAAGCGCACCAAGGTGTCAATCACAAGGGAAAATCGGACTCGGGATTATGTACTGGAAGGGACCTTGTCTTTCAACGACGAGGATGCAGAAGGGGTGTTACAACCCCATAACGACGCACTGTAATATCTGTTCTTATGAATAAAACTCAAGTTAAACGTGTTTTGATTGATCCAGGTAGCTCGGCCAACATTATTCGATCGAGGGTCGTAGAACATCTCGGTCTACAGGATCAAGTTAGGCTGGCAAATGGGACGGTCCAGGACCGGGACTGACCCAAGACCGCGGCCCATATGGGTTGTGGGCCTAAACAGTCCTAACTGTATAAGACCGGAACCATGGGGAGGTGGGCTGGGTAGTGGGCTGGTCCAGTGTGTGAGGCACGTGAGACCGGGACCGGTTGGGACTAGGACCGGCTGGGGAGTGGGCCGGTTCAAGCAGTCCTAAACGGGCCCAACAGCTCTTATTTTAAAGAAAAATCTGCCCGTTAGAGCATTTAAATGTAGTTGTTTCTCTGCCAAAATAGTCGTTGATTATTTACAAAATAACAATTTAACCCCCTCAACTTTGTTTTAACCCCAAATATTTTATAATTACATTTTTTCCCTATTTTCAACTATATATACCCCCTTATTCTTTCATTTTTCTCACAAAATCATCAATCTCTCTCTTATTTATTTCTATAATTGCTTACTTTATTGTTGCAATTTGTGAAAAATTGTGAAGTTGGTGAATTGAAGTCTTCAAGTCTTCAACGATAATTAATTTTTAACAAGTTGTTCTTCAATTCGGTAAACTTGTTCCAACTCTTAAGTTTTAATATTATAGTTTTGTTTGTTTTATTTACTTTGTATTGCTTGATTAATTAAGATGGCTTATTCTTTAAATAAAATATTTAGTAAAAATAATGAAAAATCCAAGAGTGGTGAATCTAGTGGCCAATCTGTTCCTCCTCCACTTCCCCCCGCTCCCCGACCCAAACATGTAACCCATCATATACATGCTATTCTTGACAGCGATAATAGTTTATCCAATTTATCGAGAGTCAATTTTGCCATAATACTGCACTCGGTGAACAATTAAACCAAGAATATATGAATGCTCTTTATAGTAATCAAACTATTGATGAAAATGATGATGAAGAAATAGATTTTTATGAAATGCAACCGAATGACGATACACCTATTAGTCATGTTCATGAAGATAACTCAACTAATAATAATCCAAATGATGCCACGTCTGACCCTCATGTTACTACCCCTACTTTTTCTAGACAACCTTCTAAACGGAGCGAAACATCTGCTGTTTGTCCATTTTTTATTCAACTAAGAGAAAAAAGTAGGGCTAAGTGTAAAACTTGTGGAAAAGAGTTAGTTTTTAAATATGTTGGAGGTCGGGGGAACGGGAATTTTGGCTAGACACATCTTGATACACCCTCAAGATAAAGTCAGATATCTTAGTATGAAAGTTTTGGTCAAGGGGACAAGTGTACCTAGTCAGGTTGACCTTAGTACCGGGTCAAATCAATTTCAACCGGGAATTAACACGATTACCAGTGGTATTTTATATTATGATCCAAAAAAAGATCGGGAAGAATTGGAGAAAATGATTAATGTTATGTGCTTACCCTATTGTTTTCCTTCTAACCCTCACTTTGTGCATTATATTAGAAAAGTTTTTAATCCTACTTATAAAGGTTTTCCTCGCACAACCGTAAAGAGAGATATTTATAAATATAAACATGAATATGAACAATATTTGCGCTATTATTAACTCATATAAATTGTCATGTTGCTATTACAACTGATATTGGTAGAAGTGGTAATGACTGTGATTACCTTATTGTTACCAGTCATTCGATTGATGAGGATTGGATAATGCAAACGCGCATTATTACTTATAAAATGATTAATTCACGTCACACAGGGCAGTTTATTTCTAGCACGGTTACAGATATTTGTAGATATTTTTGCATTAGTGATAAAATAATGTCAGTTTCAATGGATAATGCTACTAGTAACACAAATTGTGTAGCCTTGCTTACCACTACACTAAGTTCTGCGTTTAGTAACATTTTTCATGTTAGATGTATTTTTCATATTTACCATTTAATTGTGGGTGATGGTATGAAAATTTTAAATGTTGAAATTGAAAAGGTTAAAATGGCTTTTTTATTCAAACCGTAGAAGTAGACTTAGAAAATATTTTAAAAGATGCGATGAATTTGGCCTAAGAGAAAGAAAGGTTCCTAAACCTTGTCCAACTAGATGGAATTACATGTATGAAAGTTTAGTTATTGCATATGAATATAGAAACCCCATAAACTCAACGTTTAATGCTCATATAAGTGATGATGATGAGCACCTTACAAATGCGGATTGGGCTAATGTTAAAATGCTTGTAGATTTTTTAGAAAAATTTCATCTTGCTACAAATGAATTTTCTGGGCAATATTATCCTACTATTTCTAACTACTTAGTTTATATTGCAGAACTTGCAAATTTATTTGATCATTTTTCAGAGGGTGGGGTAATTTATCAACTTGCTATTGATTCTATGAGAAAAAAGTTTAAAAAATATTTTTTCCCTATTCCCCCTATTTATGGTGTTGTTGCCTTGTTAAATCCTACTATGGAATTAGGAGGCCCTCAATTTTGGTATGAAACTGTTTATAATGGTTTAGCACTTGAAGATGAGGAGTAGTCTAAACTTCCGGACACAATATAAATGGTCAAACTATTTATAATGCTTATCAAGTTGCATTGGATCATGCTAGTCCAAATGTTCCAACTCCTTCTTCTTCTAGTTCTCAATCATCTAAAAGAACTGCGGGAGTAAGAGCACTTAATGTTTGGGCGGGGTTCAGGGGTTCTCAAGGTTCTAGTACTAGTGATTTTTCACAACTAAATGATCTTGACGTTTATTGTCAAAGGGAATTGAGGAAGTTAATCCCGACGGCTCCTTTAATATTTTGGAATGATGGAAGGACAAAGAACAACACTTTTTGATTCTTTCAAGGATGGCCCGAGATATTTTAACTATTCAAGTTTCAACAGTGGCATCAGAAAGTGCTTTCAGTCAAGCAAGACTTCAACTGGGTGATTATAGAGCGTCTACGAGGGAGAGCTTGGAAAAATCAGTACTTTTCAGAGATTGGATCCGTTCAGAAAGAAAAAAAATTTGGACTTGCTGAATCACAACCACAGGTAGACGAAGCTTAAGAAGAAATGCTAGTTGAACTTGCGGAGGATGCTGCTTCGCCCGGAAGCGGTGATGACCAAGCTTCTTTTCCGCCGCCACCAACGGAAATTCCTCCGGACCTTGAAGGATTTATGAAATTTGTAAGAGATACCATGTAAATTAATATGTAACTTGTATTTTGGCACATCTTGATTAGTTTCTTTTTCTTCTCAATGGTGGTATTAGCACTTAGGCCCGCAAAGCCTGGGACCACTTAGGACCGGTCCACGAAGCCTGGGACCATTTAGGACCGGACCAAGAAGCCCGTTTAGGACTGGGCCCGGCCTACTTGCCAGCATTACGATCAAGTCGTTCCCGCAGCACGAGTACTTAACGGCTTCAACATGGCATGTGAAACTACCAAAGGCGAAATAACCTTGCCAGTAAACGTCGTCGGGACCATCCAAGAAACAAAGTTCCATATGATCGAGGGTGACATGAGATATACCGCCCTGTTCGAAAGACCATGGATCCATAACATGAGGGCAGTACCCTCGACCCTTCACCAGGTTCTGAAGTTCCAACACCAGAGGGAGTCAAAACAGTCTACGGGGAACAACCCGCCTCCAAGGAGATATTTGCAGTCGATTAAGTGATACCGATATCGGCACTCTCATCAATAAAGGGATCGGATTCGAAGGGAAAACAGGAGGTCAAATAGAAACCACAGACATTGACCTCGACCCAATCGGAAAAATAAGGAATTGACAAGGACGAATGACTATTGGATCCCTTGATCCTTCATAATTCTGGACGATTTTGATTCCACCAAGTCAATGGTTGAAGAGCTGGAACATGTCATACTGATGCTCGAACAAAAGATATATCTAGGCATGGGGTTAACCCCTGAGCTCAGGAAAAAACTCATTTTATTCCTTTTAGCTAACATGGATTACTTTGCTTGGTCCCATCTCGATATGAGAGGGATCCCACCAGAAATCACTACCCATAAACTAAGCCCGGACCCGAGGTCACATCCGGTGAAGCAAAAAAGAAGGCCTTAGTCTGAGGTTAAACATGCCTTCATCAAGGACGAGGTAACCAAACTTCTCAAAATAGGATCCATTCGGGAAGTAAAGTATTCTGAATGGTTAGCAAACATAGTGGTAGTCCCTAAAAATGTAAATAAACTTAGAATGTGTGTAGATTATAAAGACCTGAATAAAACATGCCCTAAGGATTCTTTTCCTTTGCCTAATATCGATCATATGATCGATGCCACGGCCGGCCACGAGATTCTCAATTTTCTCGATGCCTACTCCGGGTACAACCAAATATAGATGAACCCGGAGGATCAGGAAAAGACCTCATTTATCACTAAGTACGGCACCTACTGTTATAATGTAATATTGTTCGGACTAAAAATGCTGGTGCAACTTATCAACTCCTAGTAAACCAATTGTTCGAAGAACAAACAGGAAAATCGATGGAAGTTTATAGTGATGACATGTTAGTTAAGTCCCTACGAGCAGAGGACCATTTGAAGCATTTGCAGTAAACTTTCGATATACTGAGAAAGTACAATATGAAGCTCAACCCAGAAAAGTGTGTGTTTGGGGTTGGCTCGGGCAAGTTTCTTGGCTTCATGGTATCCAATCGGGGGATCAAGATCAACCCCGATAAAATCAAAGCTATCAAGGTTGTTCGAGCTCCCCTACAGTTCCTTATTATTTTATGCTAAGGCATTCCAAGTTTGTAAACACAAATAATAAAAACTTTTTCAAGCCGAAAAGGGGAGAAAGCCTTACTTATATAAACAATCTTTTTAGAAAGACTAGATCGGCCTAATACAAAAAATACAAAGGCTATTTTTCAAGTTCGAGAGATCATTATTGCTCAACTAAAAAACCTAAGGGTTTACTACGAGTTCGAGCAAGCCCTCGCTCGATCATAAAGCCTAAAGGCTATATTGATTCGGTTTCAAACAAATTGAATACGATTTCATCATTTTATAAGACATTTTAACTTTTGAAAAAGGGAAGAAAATTTTTATATATACTTCGGAAATTAGTTACAAAGGAAACACGGCCCGATGAAAGTTCTTTATAACGGTCCAAAAACGGCCCAGATAAAAACAAAGTACAAAAGAGAAGAACAAAAAATACTAAGTCCTACGAGGCTTGGTCTTCATTGGAAGCAGCATCCCCGTCCTCAAGATCTTCTTCTTCAAACTCATTGGAGTCATCTTTGGGGAAGGATAGATTCCGAGCCCGGTTTTCTTCTACTCAGGCATTGTCAATCTCGACCGCAATGTTGAAATCTTGGGCTTGAGCATCCTCGATGGCCTCTCTTTGAGCTTGCCACTTTTCATGATCGATCATGCTTCTGGCTTTAGTCTGGATGGCCTCAACATCGATTTTTAACTAGGCCACCTTTCATCAGCCTGGATGTCGGCCTTGGCCACTTAAGATTTAGCCTCCTCGAGTTTTCTGGCGGCAGAATCCAGCTGGGACTATAGCTCTTTGATATTCTCAGTCTGACCGAGTTTTTCTCTGGCTCAGATCGAAGCTTATTCTAAGCCGAATCCAACAGAGCCTGGACGATCTCTTTCATTACGGCCAAGACGTCCATGCTTCCTTTAAAAACCTCGGCCTCGGCCCGTACGTCATCCACTTGCTTGTTGAGCTGGTCAATTTGCTCGACCCTCTGTCGGATCTGCAAAATGGTTCATTAGTTGTTATCTCTAACTCGGCATCACTATCGTGGATCATTTGGAATACCTGTTCGGCTATGTCGGTATGCTCATCCCGAGCTGCAACCAGATTGGCCAGGAATCTTTCGTTGAGGAGCCTATAAGTATTGCCCTTCTTAGTAAGGCTCCGGATGTCAGCCTTATGCTCCTCCCGTGCTCTTAAGAAGGCTTCGTGGTGCAGCATCGAAGCCGACAAAAGAAAGTGAAAAAGTGTTAAGAATAATCTACAAGTACAAAGAAAGTATGAAATAAGGTTCGAAGGTTACTCGATTTAGTGCGTGTTGGGACTCGTTGAACAAGCAAGCAGCCCCCACGGCATTCATGACTTCCTAGTCCTCTTCGGACACAAGTCCTCTTAGATAACTGGCGAACACGACCGGGGGGAGAAAACTCGAGCATCTTCAGGGACGATCAACACCATATGCCATTTGCAGTTGGGTTGACACTCAGAGCTGGAAATTGATCTACCAGCTTCAAGCTTGATGAAGATCCAGTTGCCCCCGGTGACGGTACCTTCCTCGGCACCGAAAGGTCGCCAAACCCGGGGACCTCCTCAGAAGTATCCGCTTCGAGCCCACCAAAGAAGCCATGGAGATCCACATGCTGACCATCCAGCATAGTGGCCTCTTGAATCATGGTATTGGAAATTTGAGGCGAGTTTGAGATGTTGACCACCCCAGGTTCGACCCCAGAAACCTCTTACGTTTCTTGGGGTTTTTTCGTTGGGGCTCTTTTTGTCCCATTTTCACTACGGACGAAGTGACTTATGGCTCAAGAACCTCGGCAAAGTTCCTTTGTTGATTGCCTCCGGTTCGGAGGACTTTTGTGTTGGAATTGTAGCCCGCGGATGAGCCACCAACCCGGTTTCTTCTTCTTCTTGTTCCTCATCTTCGGACTCGTCCATTAGCCCGCGGACTAACTCCAAAGACAAGGGAATAACATTTCCCTTAGGCTTGTGAGGCCTCCTCACTGGCCTCTTCTTTTTCGAGCCCAGGGGACTCGGGGCCCTCTTTCTCCCTTTCTGCTTAGCCGGCTTCGGAGCTAATAGTTGAGGGAGGATTTCTTCACTACAGGAAGGAGGTCTCATTGCGACGTCCTTCGTGAGACTGCAGAGAAAAGGAAACATGTTAGTTAAGAAAAAAACTATAGTGACAAAACAGTTAATAAGTAGAGGTTTACCGTGGTTGCGAGCCTCCCATCGACTTTTGGAAAGCTCCATCCAAGCCCGTTCAGAGTAGGGCCTCTGAGATACCAGGACCTCGACCTATCTTTTCAACTCCAGAATGGGTCCGGCATCTGGGCCACTCCTGCAGTAACAAAGTAAAAGTAAGCAAGGTTTGAGAGAAACAAAAATGGCCAAATGAGCTATCTAGGTAAAAACACTTACGGTTAAAGTTCCACCTCTGGGAACGGCATGTCTCTCGTAGGGATCAGGCCCGATGTCCTTATTCGGAAAAACTTTCCCATCCATCCTCGATCGTGGGTCTCGTCAATGCTGGAGAACGGGGCTCTGCTAGCTCAGAGGGAAAGTTTGATCAGTCCTCGATAGATCTGGGGACTATAGAGATGTATGAGATGATCGAGGGTAAAGGAACATCCCTCGATCTTGCTGGTGAAGAAGCGGAGGAGGACAACGATCCTCCAGAACGATGGGTGGATCTGGCCCAGAGTAAAATCATACCTTTTGCAGAAGGCTATTATTACTGGGTCCAGGGGCTAAACGTGAAGGGGTAAGTGTAAACATTCAGATACCTCTCCATGTATGTCGTGATCGATTCCTTAGGGAAGGGAACGACCACGTCCTTATTTTCCTAGTTGCACTCCTCTTTGACTTTGTCGAGGAGGCCCTTAGTGATGATGCACATGTACCTCGACATTGGTTCGCACCGGCCTTGCACCGAGGGAGTCTTCTCCACCTTAAAATCGGTAATAGTCGGGCACCCTGTCGGAATGAATTCCTCAGGGTGGGGATCCGCCGCAGCCGCCTCGCTGGCAGAGTGCGACGAAGAAGGAGCCTCTTTTTAGGGAACAAGTTTGGAAGTTCTTGCCATTTGTGAAGAGCAAATCAAAAAAGCAAGGAAATTGATCAAGAAATTTGGATTAGAAAATTGGGAAGTAAAGAACTCTCTAAAAGCAAAAGCAGGGAAAGTATTGGTTGTAAAAATTTTAATGAAAGACTATTGGGGGTTTTATAGGTTGAAGGCGACGGTTTAGAATCAGGTAGTGGATGACCAGCGCCTGACATGCATTTAATGCCTCGCTAACCGGACCGACATGATGTATTGTTTCTTGCATCATGGTCGAACTAATCGCTGATGTCATCACTCCAAAATATGGAGCTCGGGGATTCATGTCATTTCTCATCATCTTAAATCGGAGAAACAAGGGGACTATCTATATACGGTCAGAACGGGCCTTCCCTTCTTGTGACTAATCGAGGTTGGATCATGATAGGCCATGGTTCGACCCCGTATTGTATCGAGCCTCAATATGGAGTTATGTTGTTGAACCCTTAACTCGAGGACGGTCCAAGACAACGTTCAACGACCGAATGGAACCGAGGTCGAGTAAAATCGAAGGGGTTTACATGACCGAGTAACGGTAAGCCGAAATACTCGAGATCAAGCGAGAATCACGGCGGGAATCTCGGCACGTATCAAGTTAAGGTCGGTTAATCAGCCAATCATGGGATTTCTTACTGTATTTAGAAGTGTACCATAAGTAGAACTCCTCTACTATATAAAGGGGGTTCTAATAATTTTGTAATCATTACATTCACACATAACGAAGCAATATATTTCATTTTCTCTCTTAAGCTTTTATACTCTCTTGTTTAATTCATACTTTTCAATAGCTTACTCAGTTGGTTCAAAGGCGACCTAGCTCGAGGGCAAAAACTGCGCATTACATTGGTTTGCTTTTTTTCTATTTACAGTTAATCTCTAATATATATTTTCATATTTCTCAGTTTTTGCCAAGTGAAATCACATATCCTTAAAACCACTTATAAAGTTAATTGTTATCCGACTTTAAGGGTAAATAATGTTGTAGTGAGAATCTGATAAAAGACCATTTTAGTACATCAGATGCTTTTTCAAGATCAACTTTGATAAATGAGTGTATAATTTCTTGTACAAGAATAACATTATCAACGGCTCTACACCTAGGAATGAAGCTGCTTTGAGTTAGGTTGATGAGTTTTCGTTATAGTGGTCTAATTCGATTGACGATAATTTTAGTTGTAAGTTTTTAAATCGTATTACAAAGCACAATAGGTTGATATTGATTAATTGAGTGAGGGTGATCTACTTTTGGTATTAGTGTGGCATAGATTAAATTTATGTCCGCTAGAATATTAGAATCAATAAAGGCAATTTGACATGTTTGTATAACTTCCTTTTGAGTTTGTGGCCAAATTTTTTGAAAGAATATGGGGTGAAGTCCATCTAGTCTAGGCGTTTTTAATGGTTGGAAGGAATGAACTGCTTTGAGAATTTTAGCATTGGATAATGGGAGTTGCAGTGAGTGGATATCAACTGTCGTTAGAGAGTTAAAATATATAGGAATGCGTTCATTATGGCTAGTGGATAGTTGTGTGGTATATAGTTTTTGGAAATGAGAAAATATGGTATTATGGATGATATAAGTGTCAAAAGTCCAATTTCTCGCTGTATCATGAAGGCTTAATATACGATTGCGTCTACGTCTTTGGATAGTAGAAAGATGGAAAAAATTAGTGTTTGCATCTGTCACACCTCCTTGTTTATACGCTCCAAAAGGGGTATGGGAGTTCTTCCAATTAAAGTGACATTATTCGAAATGGGATTATTTTATT
>MDKJ01176062.1:0-21598 GCA_005239525.1 Nicotiana knightiana | reverse complement strand
TTGATATATGGTATCTGATGAGTGAGAGTGCTGAGTGTGAGCATTGACTTATGAGAGTAGAGTGACGAGTGACTGAGAGGCTTGCCCGCGAGGTTTTGTTGTGAGTGATACTGTGCCCGGGGGGCTTATATTTTATGAAATTACTGTTTTTCACTCTTCTTTACACTGAGCCTCTAACGATAAATGTTTTTATACGAGATTTTTAAATGGAAACTGGAGTTTTATGAAATACTCGGAAATGTAAATTCCTAACTTGTTTTACTTATTTCCACAGTCACTTATTATACGAACTTTCATGATTTATAAATGCTCGTCACTACACTCATGTTTTTAGATACTTTGGTTACTTATTGAGTTGGTGTACTCACGTTACTCCCTGCACCTTGTGAGATTCAGGTACCGGGGCAGAGCGATAGTTGAGATACTCCATTTAGAGCATTATTCAGAGATTGTGAGGTAGCTGCTCGGCATCCACAGCACTACTCTTTCTCCTTCCTATTCTATCATCTGTAGTTTACTTCTCAGGCTTGTTGTAGTAGAGGATTTGTATTAGACTGTATCACTTCTTAGATGCTCATGACAGTTGACTCCAGGTTTTGGGAAGGTGTATAATTTGTTCATCTCATTCTGCTATTTTTAAATCGTCTAACTTTTAGAAATTATGAAATTTATTGATAGTCCGAAATAGTTGGCTAACTAGTTCCACGATAGGTTCCATCACGGCCAGTTGTGATTTGGGGTCGTGACAAGTTGGTATCAGAGCGGTAGGTTACATAGGACTCAACAGTCATGAGCAGGTTTAGTAGAGTCTTGCGGATTTGTACGGAGACGTCTGTATTTATCTTCGAGAGGCTGCAAAAACCTTAGGAAAATCCCATATTCTTGAATTCTTATCGTGCGAATCCATTTTATGCAGCCAAGAGCGTAACCCTCGAATTCCTTCCATGTATTTCGAACGCGCATGAGAGTGCTCGGTATCAGCCGTGCATCGATGGCTTGTGACTTCCATGGAGGAGATGTGATTTTGGCATGTTGGTATTGGGCCAGTCCGGAGGACTTGAGGCCGGATTCATTCTGTGGCTTGAGTGCTGATACTTCGTTGTGTGAGAACATGTATTTGGGGACTTATATGTCCGTTGATGTCCTTATTGACGGGACTTTGTGGCTGGATGCCTATGTGGTAGTGTGATTTGATGGTTAGATGTGTTCAGACTGTGATTTGTGACAAAATGATTGGCTGGAAATGTGGCAAGAACTATTGAGTGTTTGATTTCTGTCTCGATTGGGTATATGGTTTCGAGTTGTGAGTGTATTGGAAGTCCTCTCATATTGTTTAGTTGTGGAGCGAAGCGGATCTTTTTGTTGAGTTATGAGTTCCTAGTGATGTCTTTTGGGATAATCATTTCCCTAGTAGAGTTTGTGCATTTGATTAACGGTGTATTCTAGCCGTATCAGTACTCTTTTGTTATTGTATTCGTTGATGGCATCCTGGTGTATACGCGTAGCCAGGGGTAGCATATTCCTATGTTTCATCACATTTTGCCCATTTTTTGGATATGCCCCGTGAGTCTTCAGTAACATTTGTTCATGTGTCGACTCTGGTGGGAAGTGCTATTGTTGTGGACCGTGTGTATCGGTCGTGTGTGATATCTATTGGGGTTCTAGAGACCCGAGTGGACCTACTGTTACTCAGCATGGTCGATTTTGATATGATATTGGGCATGGACTGGTTATCCCCGTGTCATGTCGTTCTTGATTGTCATGCTAAGACCGTGACCTTAGCTATGCCCGGATGTTCGAGGGTTGAGTGGAGAGGGTCTTCTGATTATGTGCCTAGTAGGGTGATTTCCTACCTGAAGGCTCAGCGTATGGTTGAGAAGGGGTATTTATCATATCTGGCTTTTGTGAGGGATGTCAGTGGTGAGACTCTCGCTATTGATTCGGTTCCTGCGGTCCGTGACTTTTCGAACGTGTTTCCTGCGGACCGTCCAGGCATGCCACCTGATAGGGACATTGATTTTGGTATTGACTTGGTGTCAGGCACTCAGCCTATTCCTACTCCACCTTATCGTATGGCACAAGCGGAGCTAAAAGAATTAAAGGAGCAGCTTTAGAAACTCCTAGATAAGGGGTTCATTCGGCCTAGTGTGTCACCTTGGGGTGCACCAGTGTTTTTTGTAAAGAAGGAGGATGGTTCTATGCGTATGTGTATTGATTGTCGGTAGTTGAACAGGGTTATAGTGTAGGATCGGTATCCCTTGCCTTGTATAGATGACTTGTTTGATCAGTTGTAGGGTGCCAGGGTATTTTCCAAAATTGACTTGCGTTCCAGCTATCACCAATTGAAGATTCGGGGGCCAGACCTTCCGAAGACCGCTTTCAGGACTAGATATGGTCATTATGAGTTTCTGGTTATGTCTTTCGGGCTAACCAATGCCCCAGCAGCCTTTATGCACTTCATGCACCGTGTATTCCGGCCTTATCTAGATTCTTTTGTCATCGTGTATATTGACGACATCTTGGTATATTCCCAATCTCGGGAGGATCATGAGCATCATTTGAGAGTTGTGCTTCAGACCTTGAGGGAGAAGAGATTGTATGCAAAATTTTTGAAGTGTTAGTTCTGCCATCAGCGTCGGGTTCTTATACCACATATTGTGATGCCTCGAGGGTAGGCATTGTTGTGTTTAGATGCAGGAGGATGTACTGATTGCGTGATAGTTATGATCTTCGAAAGTGTAGAGAGAGATATCAGTTTGAGGCTAAGCCGGCAGGGGTATCTCCTGCGGGTTGTCCTGGGGTGTGTGATCTTTATGTTGTTCGGTAGTAAGCTCTCTTCTACCAGTAAATGATATATGTTGTAATTGAGTTTAGAACTCTTGTGGAAGTTGGCATGACTATTTCAATGGTGAATGCGAGATTTGCAGATGACTTGAGCTATTAGAAGGGTTGTGTTATTATGGGCATTGTGAGTTATAGTTTGTCTTGATCGTTGGCTTTGAGCCAAGTGGGGGGGTTTGTTAATGGTAAGTTGATTGCACGATTATGTGCCGTATATGTTTCAGTTCGAGGTATATTGGTAGATCAGTTATGTTGTGCAGAGGTGGAGTCTGGGAATGACTCGAGTAATGGAAATTCTTCGATGTAGGTCGTAATGTATTCTATTGGGTGAATGGGTTCTATTGAATGATTGAATATTAGGGTCGTGATATGTATTCGAGCGGTGGAATTGAGATCAGATATAGTAATTCGTGCGCTTCATGGACTTCGAGGCTGAGAGTTCTCATAAACAGGTTATTTTGTGGTAGTGAACTGTGAAGATGCTAGCAAGGCTAGTCGGATGTTAGTATGTACCATGATTCAGTCATTATGAACTTTTCGATAATTTATCTATCTGTTGTGGGTGACCAGAGTTGATCAGGGTTATTGGTAGGCCCATATGAGTGTGTGTTCTGCACCGAGTCAGAATAGCGGACTCCGAATTTCTATTTTTGAGGAATGTCTTGTGATTGAGTTTATTCATGTTATGGGGTGATCTACGAGCTACCCTTCGGTGTTGCGAGGCGTGGTGATTGTTAGCTATATGCACTTACGGTGCGGGTTTATTTGGGCTTTATAGCGGGATGTGAGTAAGGTAAGTATTTGGGTATTGTGAGATTGAGGCGTATTGATTATGCACTTTATGATTCGTATGGAATGGCACCGTCCGATTTCCCCATGGTTATGGCAATGCACTTTGAGTACTTGATGTCGAATTTCGAACGGTTATTGATTTTAGGCAAGGCGGCTTGTAGTATTTCATGTGGACCAGCGTTTAGATGAGATCGTGCAGTGTAGCGGAGGTTATGTAGGGGCATGACCCTTGGTATTGGATTCGTGTGTATTGATTTCTGCGATGTGTGCCAGGCTTTTAGCAAGATGTTGTGATGGTAATTATTAATGGCGGGATAATCCTCCCATGTGAATCTTTCATATAATTTGATTACTTTGAGATGTTGCTATTGAGTGCACGAGTTGCACAAGTTATGGCTTCGAATTTTATCGATGGGTCATATCATCAAAGTGGTTTTGCTGGATGAGAAGAGTTCATTGGACCTAGAATGAATATTGTCAGAAGTGTCTACAACATAGTTGGAAGGGTAAATATCGGGAGTCGGCTTAGAAATCTGCTATATTTCCTGTTTTCGAATAGGGAGCTTCATGTCTGACTGATCGGACGAATGGTTGTTAGTTCTACGTGTTTCTTTCATCATCGGCAGTATATGAAAGTGTTAGAGCGAGTCATTTCTTGATAAGAGGTATGTACCGATATTGAGTTGCGCTGGGCAGTTATTGTGGTTAAGAGTTATCGCTATAAGTGTTTGAGTCATGCGGGGTATTATATGATTTCATATGGGGTGCATATATGGCTTGATCCAGCATGTTCAGACTTGTTCAGTTTATAGTTGTGGAATTTTGATCTTGTATATTACTTCAGAAGTGGAAATTTGGTTCTAAGGTTTATGGGTCAGGTTGGATTTCGAAATTTCAACTGTGTTGTGCTATTGGACCTATATGGGATAGGGTGACGTGGTATTCCCCCCCCCCTTCCCCGGGTATGTGCATGGTAGGCTATGTGGCAGTTTGATGGTGTTGGAGAACAACTCTTGGCCCGTTCAAGGATGAACGTAGGTTTAAGTGGGGGAGCATGTAACGACCCTGTCGATCGTTCCGAGAAGTTTAGCCATGTTTCCCCCGTTTCCGCTTCATTATATGCGGTCCAGCTTCATTGCGTTTTGTTAAATTGGTTGGCTCGGGTTCGGAGCAATTTTTGGAGAGAAATGAGACACTTAGTCTCTTATCTTGGTTCAATAGTGAAAAAGTCAACCAGAAGTTGACTTATTGGTAAACGACCTCGGATTGCGTATTTTATGGTTCGGTTAGCTTCTTTGGGTGATTTGGGACTTAGGAGTGTGTTCGGAATGAAGTTTTGATTTCCGGTCTATAATTAGTCTTGAATTGGCGAAAGTTAGTTTTTAGCGATTTCCGGTCGGCAGTGGAAAATAAGCTATCGGGTCAGAATGGAATTCCGACAGTTAAAGCAGGTTTGTAATGTCATTTTGGATATCTGTGAAAATTTTCAAGTCAATCGGATGTGTTTTGGATGGTTTCGGCATCTTTGGCGGAATTTAGAAATTTCAAAGTTCATAGGCTTGAATTTGATGTGATTTTGGTATTTTTGCGTTGTTTTTTGTATTTCGAAGGCTCGACTAAGTTTGAATGTTGCTATGGGATATGCTGGTAGGTTTGGTTGAGGTCCCCGAGGCCTCGAGCGTATTTTGGATGCTCAAACAGACATTTTTGGTCCTTGGGAGTTTGCTGGTTTTTCTGGTGTTTTAGCAACAGTGATTGTTCATTGCGATCGCGTGAGTTCATCCGCGATCGCGTAGAGTAAGTTGAGACCAAGTTGAATTTTGTGAATTGCGATCGCGTATGCAGGAGTGCGATCGCGTAGTGTGAGCAGTCTTGGTCACTGTGTTCGCATGGTGATGGTTGCGTTCGCATAGTAGAGTTGGAGTAGCAGTGTGGTGCTGGAGTTTGTTCTATGCGATCACATAGAGATGGTCTCGATCGCATAGTTGTGAGAAGTGGTCCTTCGCGATCGCATAGGTATTTCTGCGATCGCATAGGGTTAGTTTGGTTGGGCAGCATTTTCTTCTTTGCGATCGCGTGCCTTCTTCCGCGATCACATATGGTAAAAGTCTAGGCAGTCAGTTTAAGTTCTAATTTCGAGGGTTCTTGGCCATAACTCATTTTTCCATTTGAGAGCTCGGGTGAAGGAGATTTTGGATGAGGTTTTCAGTGGATTCTTGGGGTAAGTGTTCTTCAATCATTTTTGGTTAAATTTCATGAATTTGTCTTGATTTTCACCATGCAATTTGAGGAATTAAGTAGAAAATTTGGAGAAAATGGGAGGAAGAATTTGAAAATTCTTTTGGTGATTTGAGTGGGCAATTATTGTCCGATTTTGATGTTCTTGGTATGTACGGACTCGTGAGAGGATAAGGATTCTTGTGATGTAATTTTTATCGGATTCCGAGACGTGGGCCTGGGGGTCGAATTTGGCAAATTTCGAGAATTGTGTTAAAATTTATAACTTTCGATTGGGTTTTGTTCTGTTAGCATGTATTGATGATGTTAATCTGATTTTGGTTAGATTAGGAGCACTTGGGAGCTAATTCGAGGGGCAAGTGCATCGCGGAGTAGCTTTTGGGCTATTTTGTGGTAAGTAACGATTGTAACTGAAAACCTGAGGGTATGAAACCCTGGTATTTGATATTGTTTTGGTAAATGAGGTGACGCACATGCTAGGAACGAGCGTGTGGGCGTGCACCGATAAGGATTGTGACCTGGTCCGTCCCGTAGCGACTATTAAGCCGCGTATTCAATTTGAAACCTTATGATATCCTGTATTTTAGAAATTTATACTTGTTTATGGGTTGTGATCCATGTTTGGGGCCTCGTGCCGACATGTTTAGACCCTCAGAGGTACTTTTACACTATTCTTACACTATCCTGATAGAACAATTGTGAACTCAGTCATGTTTTCAACTTGTTATTTTCGCTATTATCACACTGCTTTGAAAACTCTGAAAAGTATTTTGGGCTGAGTCCCTTGAGTCGAGAGGAATTTCCCAAGTGGCTTGTAAGGGTGACTGAGTCAGGCCAAGAGCCGAGTATGTGAGGATAGCTATGGATCGGGCTGCACGCCGCATCAATATATATGTGTGTTAGGCCAAGTGTCGAGTATGTGAGGTCAGTTATGAGTATATATGTAATGAGGCCGAGAGCCGAGTATATGAGGGCAGTTATGAGTATATATGTAATGAGTCCGAGAGCCGAGTATATGAGGGCAGTTATGAGTATATATGTAATGAGTCTGAGAGCCGAGTATATGAGGGCAGTTATGAGTATATATGTAATGAGCCGAGTATATGAGGGCAGTTATCAGTATATATGTGTTAGGCCGGGTGCCGAATATGTGAGGATGGTTATGGGACGAGCTGCACGCCGTAGCAATATATACATTATGTATGTGGATCGGGCTGCACGCCGCAGCAATATATATGTATTGTATGTGGATCGGGTTTCCCACCACAGCAATATATACATTATCTATGTGAATCGGGTTGCACGCCGCAGAAATATATATGATATATATATGGATCGGGCTGCACGCCGCAGCAATATATATATTGGATCGGGCTTCACGCCGCAGCAATATAGCGCTTGGGCTGAAGGAGCCCCTCCAGGAGTCTGTACACCCCCAGTGAGCGTAGTCGGCTATTATATAGATCGGGCTGCACGCTGCAGCAATATACATTATTTATGGATCGGGTTGCGGGCCGCAACAATATATATATATATATATATATATATATATATATATATATATAGGTTGTACGCCGCAGCAGTTGATATATGGTACCTGATGAGTGAGAGTGTTGAGTGTGAGCATTGACTTATGAGAGTAGAGCCACGAGTGACTGAGAGGCTTGCCCGCGAGGCTTTATTGTGAGTGATACTGTGCCCGAGGGCTTATATTTTATTAAATTACTATTTTTCACTCTTCTTTACACTGAGCCTCTGATGATAAATGTTTTTATACGAGATTTTTAAATGGAAACTAGAGTTTTATGAAATACTCATAAATGTAAATTCCTAACTTGATTTACTTATTTCCACAGTCACTTATTATACGAATTTTCATGATTTATAAATGCTCGTCACTACACTCATGTTTTTAGATACTTTGGTTACTTACTGAGTTGGTGTACTCACGTTAACCCCTGTACCTTGTGTGCAAATTTAGGTACTGGGGCAGAGCGATAGTTGAGCTACCCCATTTGGAGCATTGTTCGGAGATTGTGAGGTAGTTGTTCGGCGTCTGCATCACTACTCTTCCTCCTTCCTATTCTATCATATGTACTTTACTTCTCAGACTTGTTGTAGTAGAGGATTTGTATTAGACTGTATCACTTCTTAGATGTTCATGACAGTTGACTCCAGGGTTTGGGAAGGTGTATAATTTGTTCATCTCATTCTGCTATTTTTAAATCTGCTAACTTTGGGAAATTATGAAATATATTGATAGTCCGAAATAGTTGGCTAGCCTAGTTCCACGATAGGTGCCATCACGTCCAGTTGTGATTTGGGGTCGTGACACAATGAGATGGTGCAAAGGGTTCTAAAAGCGGAAGGTTGTATTGTTGAAGTTTCAGAATAAGGTAATAGACATAGATATTAGCATGAGAATAAGAAGAGAGTAAATGAAGCATTATGAGTAAGATGTGATAAATGATTTATAACGGTAAATCAAAATATGACAGGATGACAGAGTCTATAGTCAAGTGAAGGAAAAGACAAGAGGAGACATGCCTCGAGACAATAAAAGTATAGGCCCTAAAGTAATATCCTCATTTCGTGAAAAGAGTCGGTGAGTCCAACGCAATTACTAGAAGGAAAAGTTAGACCCCCCGAGTAATAGAAATTAGCATGGGATAGTTAAAAAACATCGAACATGAATTAGGGATCGAGTGAATTGGTAATAGTCAGCATCGTGAGAATTTCAGAGATCGTGTTTGGACAATAATAGAATGGACAACATAAGAATAACCCTTAAAGGTCATTGACGAAAACTCTTCCCTAAAGCAAGCACTATGAGAAGAGGTAATCTTAAGGGACTAAATGTTCCAATTACACCAGGAGTTACCCTTGTGCGTAAGAAATTCAATAATACCTGGTGTAGAAAGGTTACCGCAAGACGAGTAATATCTCAGTGAAGATGTGAATGCCAAAGATGAAGAGTTAAATATCGAATGGTAAAGGAAGAATGTGGTAAAAAGGTGAAAGGAATGAGGTTGCATTTATTCGGATCTTACAGATATAATATGACTCCATAACATTATGCAAGCATGATGTTGGGGAGAATCAATAAGGGTTTCGCACTCGATGATATTGATAAATAAGTGGAAATGAACACTTCATACATAAGGATCCTGTATGAGAGGTAAGTTAAGACAAAGGACATAACCCAAGAGGCGTTACATAAAATACAGATATGAGAGTGGACCAACGAGTATTCTGTAGTTGATTCAGAAAGAGCCTAGTTATAACTAAACAATAGGTCATAGATAAATCAACATATTGTGCAAGATAAACGTAGTAAAACCCAACATAGGGAATTCAGTCTTGCAGATATGATGTCATCGTGATCCTTGAGTAATAATAAGATAGAAGGTTGGGTAGTTAAAGGTACTGTATAAGTGTTGCATAAATAAAAGAGGGTGCCACTAGGGAGACAACTAAAATTTCAGTTCAGAACCCACTTACGAGCACAAGCGCGCGGAGGTAAGTAACTAAGGATAATTATAGGCAAGTAAGAACATCAGAAATACTGTGGGGTATACAATGAAATAAACCCGCGGCTTTACAAAAGTCAGAGGGTCTTCCCTAAGCACTGCAATGAAAGACTAGCTGAGGAAATAAGGAAGAAGGATTCAACATAAGCATAATGACCTAAAGAAGAAATGGTCTTGTAACAGCAGTCTCACTATAATAGTGTATGCACTCCATAAGAAAGTGGCACGTATCGTGGAATGAACGAGAAGAAGAAAAAAATCAAGAGTTGATAAATAAGATCATATGAGATACAGGGAACTCCAGTATTCATGGGAACTAAGATAAGCCAAGTATGTATGCAACAAGTGGCAGAACGACTAGGTAAAGTAATTGCTTACATTTAAAGACAACTGGCAAGGCATGAAAGGAAATCTATGGTGCTAGGATGTTAAAAGGAATGTTGCGAGTAGTATAAATAGATATGCGTAGGTCGCGGGATAACGTATGGTAGAGCAATAAGGTTTTATCTAGACAGGAGTAAGGATAAGAAAAGGTGAGTGAGAAGGTGACGAGAATAGGTAAGTCCTCGGGATTAAACCCATCACAACAAGAGAGTTGATGGTTTCCATAAAGTTATAAAAAGCTCGGTATAGCATGAGTGAACTCAAAAGAGCTTAAAACTAGGAGCATTTAGAAGATATGGAATGCTACCCTTGTAGTAAAGTAAGGGTGTAACTATGATAAATGATAAGAGGATGATGTTTAGGCCATTGATTGAGTAATGATTTAAAGAAAAAGGGATTTCATGGGTGCAACAGGATTAGAATACCCCCTCCCCCTGATAGGATGAATCATATTGGGATACTATGAAATACAGTTATTGGAGTATAGTATCATCCCTAAGTGGAGCAGGAAAATCACTTCAGATGTTCCCCGATGAGACGTGAGCCCTAGTGACGATATATTACATAAGAGGTTTCAAGTTATCAGTGGTAGATTATAGATCAATATTAAGGTGAATCAACAATAGATGGATAAAAGTTACAAATATGAGATGAGATTAGGCTGTCATTATTAAGATGAATAGTAATAAGGAAGCATTAAATGGCTTAGATTTATATATATAAGATAAACGGTGAGAGAGTAACCTGAATTTGAGTGGTGGGCCTCGATAGTAATAAACCAAAATAAGAGTTATGGTACAATATGACCTACCTAGTTGTGGTAAATCCATAAGCATAGATAAATGAAGCTATGAAACAATATATAGCAAAAGTCGTAAGTTCAACAAAGTACCAAACGAAGAACTTTAGTACACCTATAGATGCCCAAAGGGACAACTTGTCAAAGTTCTATATATGTTCCCAAATTAAGATCTAGAGATTGGCTAAAAACAGGAGGAAAAATGAGAGAAGAGTCGCATAGATGCACATACAAGGACAACCTCGTCTAGACTGCATGACAGAAGGTAGCAACAGTTACGAGATTGGAAGAATTTCGACCACAAGTTTTGGAGTGAGAAAGAGGCCTAAATGGGGGATTGCCCTAGCCTTTGGATTTATTCACTGAAAAACTCCCTAGATGGAAAAACAATATTAAAGTATTCGTAAGAGTTATTTCTTAAGAGATGGACAAGTTCATTAGACAACATTCGAGGACGAATATTCGAAATGGGGGAATGATGTAACACCCCATGTTTCATACGTGAGAGTACGCCGTAAGTCAATTGATGTAAACTCAGAAATAAGATTATATTTGGAAGAATATAAATTAAGTTAATCATTTTACCTTGGAGGTTACAAATATTTAAGATCATGAATAACGAGTACCGAGAGGGTTGGAAATCTTAGAAGCTAAACCAATTGAAAAAAATAAGTTTCATCGAAAGCAGACGAGTTTGGAATGTTATTACATGTACTTTAGGGTGAGAATATGGTTCATTACATGATAAGGAGGTTATGATATGAGTTATATTTTTCATATGATAGTCATGTTCTACGTTTTGAAAACAAGCAAGTTGTGGAACAAAAGTTGGCAAAGGTCTTCACAAGTTACACAAAATTGTTGAAACTTAGGTCAAATGTATCTGAACTTTTCTCCCAATATACTTGGAATTTGGGGATTATCTACCTATAAAATTGAATATCTATGAGTCTAGTTTAAAACAAATTAAACCGTTCATCGATATGACATAGGACTAGAGAGATATTTGCAGTTTCGCGAGATTGCGTTAGACATCATAAGTGACAAGTAGGTGGGTCACTAAAGCTTTTTGAGCAATACATTTTATGTGTTATATGAGGTATTATTGGGAAATATTATATACCAAATTGAAGGTATTGGAATTTAGTTTCCAACGCTCTTAACCGTTCATTCATACGACATTCGATAAGAAGATATAAGCGTCGGAAGATGGGCCAATGCTAGGGTGCCAAGCAAGCACCTCTTTGACTTTTCCAAAGTTGATATATATAAGTCTTAGGTCGTATTTCTCTTAATTTTTCAGTATAAAACGACCACAGAACACCCATAAACATATCCTTAAGTTATCTTCTAGGTTTTCAAAGAAGATTATCATCCCGGGCATGAAATCGAGAAGTGATAACATCAAAACGATCCCTACGATGTAAGTGACATTATACCGCCTTTCTTTTTTCTTTGTAGTTAGAGTTTTGGAAGGTACTTCATAGTTAAGAAATGTATAATATCTGTATTTAAGTATTTAAATATCAAGGAAGTTTGAGAAATGTGTTTCCTAATAGTTAGAACTCACGGGACGGTGATCGGAAGCCGTGAGTTCGAGTTATTTGACTTGTAGTGGATTGTTTATGGGTTGTTTCGTGTTGGACTCTTGTGATGATATTTTATGGAGTTTTGGAGGATAAATTTATGGGAAAACAACAAATAATGACAGAATGGTGGGCTGGTGGGCTGGTTGTTCGTTGTTATTTTTTTTGTTTCATGTATGAAGCGATTAGGGCGTGTAGGTTGTTTTGTGATATATTGTGGTGGAAAAAAGGTTGTGAAATAATGCATACATGTTGTTATTAACTTTTTCTTGGTTTTTTTGGTATATGGTATTGGAGGAGGGCCTTGTTACACGGGAGATGTTGTCCGAATTTACTTAAACGAGCTACTAGCTTAAGTTACAGACTTAACCCTTGCTCAACATTGATTTTGAATCTCCTTATGATATGATAGATTGAGTTGACTTGTTTGAAGATTTGCTTGGAAGGTATTAAGGACTCAAATTGGTTAAGATATGTTAAGGCTCTTCCTTCATTATTTTGGCATGATCTAAAGTGAAACGAACATAAACGATACGCTATTTAATAATGAATCTACTCCAAGAGACTAAGGTGGTCCATGTTGTTCTTTCCTTAAAAAGTTATTCTAAGAAATTATATATGATCCTTGAGTCCTAGTGAAGCTCATATTCATGGTATGATGTCCATAATCTTAATAGAAAGTGCAACTACCTTACGTCACTCCAAAAGGTTTAGAGCGTAATTTCACGAGTCCAGCATGCATTATATATAGTATCTATTTTACTCTACCGAGCCGCGCTATAGTCGTTCGGGTATGGAACCTATTGTGCAACCACTAATCAGTTGGGTTTACCGGGCTCCACGTGGGCAGGTACGATTCTACCGAGCCTTATGATGGCCGGGTATGTTTTTACCGAGTCCTCTTTGAGGCCGGGTACGATATGATGATGATGATGCCCACAGAGGTGGATGTTTTTAAAAGATTAGGTATATATGTGTATCACGCATTTCATGTCACTATCTCTCAAAGGCACTCAGATGCTACATGTTGTATCTCCTACATCTCTTTACATTACTGTTCTTAGTTATGTTATTCTGCCATACATACTCAATACTTTATTCGTACTGATGTCCCTTTTGCCTGGGACACTACACTTCATGCCTACAGGTCCCAATAGACAGGCTGACAGCCCTCCTAGTAGGCTATCAACTCAGCGGAAGGTGTTGTTGCACTCCACTTGCTCCGGAGTTGCCTATTTGGTCAGTATGATTGGGACATGCATTGACTGGTATGGCGGGGCCCTCTCCCGACCTTTATGTTGTTTATGTACTCTTAGAGGCTTGTAGACAAATTTTCAGGTATATGGATACTTGTATGGCCTTGTCGGTCTATGTTTTGAGTTTACAAATGATCATGTCAGCTTTATAGGCACGTAGGTCACATATATAAGTTTCTATATCATGTTAGGTCATCCTTTGTCTAGCATTCCCTTATATTTTATTTCGGTTATCTCGTGATTACCCTTTTGGACCATTTAACCATGATAGTAAGATAAGAAAGATATGTTATGTTGGTACTCGATCGAGTAAGGTACCGGGTGCCCGTCGCGGCCCATAGGTTGGGTCGTGATAATATCCATGTAATATTGCGTGGCGTAACACCAGTGTTCGCAGAAGCGGAGCTAGCTAGGTAAGTGGATTCTGCATAAGTGGTGTTTTAGCCGCAGAAGTGGTCCCGCAGGTGCGGATGAGTGGTCGCAGGTGCGAAAGTCCTGGGCAGAATGTTTAAAAGAAAGGGTTCGCAATTTTAGTCTCATTTCAACATTTTGAACTTGGAATTAGAAGATTTTGGAGAGGATTTTCAAGGGGATTATTGAGGTAAGCTTCTTGTACTCGTTTTTTTATCAATAATCTTATTTCCCCATTGTTTTTCCCACCTAGATTGTGTGGTGTTGTGGTGAAATTTGGGGTTTAGGGCTTGAGAATTGGAGGGTGAATTTTGGGTATTTGGATGACCAAATGATGTCGGATATTGATGAATTTAGTATGGTTAGACTCGTGAGTGGATGGGCTTTTGGGTTTTGTGACTTTAGCATATATTAATTATCTTGTACTTCTTGTGGATAGATTCGGGGCATTTGGAGACTGATTCGAGGGGCAAAGGCATTTCGGAGTAGGATTTTGTGTAGTTTGAGGTAAGTAACGGTATTAAATCTGGTCCTGAGGATATGAAACCCTGGAATTTGGTATGATGTGATTATTTGGAGATGACGCACATGCTAGGTAACGGGCGTGTGGGCTTGTACCGTGAGGGATTGTGACTTGGTCCGTCCTGTGAGGCTATAAAGTCAAATAGCCTATCGTTGATTAAATGTTTCTTTTGCTTTCTAGAAATTTGACTGTTATTCATGTTAGAAACCATGCTTAGGCCATATGATATCATTGTTGGTACCTGCAGCGGTCGTGTACTTGTTGAATTAACTGCTAATTGATGTCTTGTACTCAGTCACAGTCTTAGTTGTGTGTCATATCTCTGTTTCCTCTTGTTTTCTTGTTGATACCTATTATTATCTCTACTTGGGCTGTATTGTATGATTTCTATGAGCCCGAGAGGCTGGAGAGGTTAGTGACTGAGATAGGGCCTGAGTGCCGAGCTGTGAGGTATATGGATCGGGTTTCATGCCGCAACGAGCCTGAGGGCTGAATGTAAATGGATCGGGTTGCACGCTGCAACGAGCCTTATGGCTATTTGTGGATTGTGGATCGGGTTGCACGCTGCAGCGATATAGCGCTTGGGCTGAAGGAGCCCCGTCAGGGTCTGTACATCCCCAATGAGCGTAGGTACCTATTGAGTGTGTTATTGAGGGCTGAGAGCCGAGTATTGAGCTACTGAGAGCTTGAGAGATTGTTACCCTTAGAGGTTGCATTTGTCTTGCTTTGTTGCTACACTTAGCTGATTTATGTTACTGTTCTAAACTTCTGGAAAAATATTATATCTTGTTTACCTTAACTCAGTAAATATGCAGCTGACTTGACTTATATTGCCGGAGTTTACACATGTCTACTTTTATTGTTGAAGTTACTGAAATAAACTGTATTTGTATAGGTCGTCACTGTTTCTCAGTTCCTTATTTATTTCTGTTACTTACTGAGTTGGTTGTACTCACGCTACACCTTGCACTTCATGCGCAGATCCAGGTGTATCCGATCACGGAGGACGTTGAGCTCGTGCGTGGTCGAGTATCATAGATTTACGAGGTAGCTGCTGGCGTTCGCAGTCCTTGTCTCTCCTTCTTTGCTATCTTTTCTTTTATGTATTGACATTTAGACACAGACTGTTATAGATGCTGTTTATTAGACTGGTTGTTAGATGCTTATGACTTGGTGACACCCTGATGTTTGGGGCTATCTTTCCGCATTATATTTTGAGTTTAATTCCTGTTTTTGTAAAAAAAAAAAACTGTTATGAAAAAGGTTTTGGATTATCTTTTATGAAGTATCAAAATATTTTGAAAATCGATTTGTCTAGTACCATTGATAAGCGTCATCATGACAGGTTAGAATTTTGGGTCACGACAGTTACTCACATAAAGCTAACACAAAATGGTTGATCATAAATCCTTTCTCAAATTTTGATGCACAGACTTTAAGATTCAAGACACCCCATTTTTATTGTTAAATAAGTACTTTGTTCCCAATCTCATTCAAAACAAATCCCTATATAAAAATATTTTAGTAAAAAAAAGATGTCTTTCATTATACGAGTTTGTTACATATATGTTCAATTTATAGTATATGTATTGGTATGTACTACATAAAAAGTAAGAAAAAAACACAACAACCCAAATTTGGTTACCATAAGGACTCATACTAATTGGGTAGAGCAGATCTATTTCTAGACACACCATTCTCAAGAAATAATTTTTTATTATATTTTTTCTAATAAAAATGCCTCAAGTTTACCACAAAATCTCAGAAAGTAAAAAGAAAACTTCAAACGTTTAAGTTTGCACCCATTTCATCTCTTTTCCAAGAAAACCTTCACCATACCCACCTCTCACCACTATAACTTTCTCATGTAATTATCAGTCCACCCCTCACCAAAACACCATATTTTCACTATCAATTCCACCATTTCAACACCCAAATAAACAAAAAAAACGACATTCTTGAAAAGAACTTTCTCACGTATGGGCTTACAAAGTGAATATCTTGATCCTTTAGTGCAGAGATTTTTTGAGACCAAAAAGTTTTTTGTACAAGAATGTGGAATAGTTTTTTCCCCAACAGATGGGTACCATGCAACCAAGATTCTAGAGAATATTCGATCTTTAGGTTGGGAAGGGTTAGTTCAGAATCCAGGTGATTATTCCCTTCAACTCCGTAGTTCTGAATGAATTATATAATTTGAAGGATATTAATGACGAAGAAACAGTAATTAAAATTGACAGGAAAGATGAAATATTTATGGCGGAAGCTTTTAAAGACCTCTGTCCAAATGGTGTTAGGAGTTATTATAAGAATTCTTGGTGTGTCGCTAGATCATGTATGCTATAAACTGCTAGAACATGGGGTAAATTTGTTAGTTCTCGATTAATGCCTTATCATAATCTGATTACAATTTGGAATGGGTAATGTTGTTATATGCAATTCAGAAAAGACTGCTTATAAATGTCGGAGAATGATTAGCGATGGAATTGTTGCTAGTCGGTTTTCAAATGAGTCTAGATGTATGTTTTTCCCATCAAGCATTACTCGCCTCGCAGAAAAGTTTAATGTTGAAATGAGTAACTATAGGAGAATTGAATGTAATTATGTTATTGATCAAAATTATCTTTCTACATTACAACCTCCGCGATGCATTGAAAAAAGAGCTTCACATGGACAAACAAGTTCCGAAAGTCCAGAATTACAAACTAATGCGCAACCTATGCAAATGGATTATCTCATCGGATATTCTAGCTTGTCTGCAACAAATATTGCTAAAACAAGAGGAGATGACAAGAAATTGGGATACGTTTAAGAACGAGCAGGTAACGAGGATAACTCATGTCATGACAGAGTTGGCACAGACGAGAGATCTTTTCAAACAATTATTAGCCAAACTCTAGAGAATCAAGTTGCCTCAACATTTACGACAATCCAGATGATGGGAAACTTAAATGTGGAATGTTGCTAATGCAGTAAGAAGTTCTAACATACCAAATTTTCAGCCGTATTTTGTCACAGATCCAGGCATGAGCAGCTTCAATTGTCATGACCCAAAATCCATAAGATCGTGATGGCGCCGGACATCATTGTCAGGCAAGCTAATCGTTAATTAATTGAAACAAATTCCTATTTTAACTTTCATGAAAAAAAATATTTCCTTTCACTTTATTATATATTAACTAAATAAAATCCGTCAAGTTAATACAATGGTTTAAATGTTCCCTTTTTAGCAATATTATCCCAACACATCTCAGAACCCGGTGTCACAAGTACATGAGCAATTTCTAAGA
Source organism: Nicotiana knightiana (assembly GCA_005239525.1). Taxonomy (NCBI): domain Eukaryota; kingdom Viridiplantae; phylum Streptophyta; class Magnoliopsida; order Solanales; family Solanaceae; genus Nicotiana; species Nicotiana knightiana. The sequence goes on along the minus strand of MDKJ01176062.1, from coordinate 3,948 downwards.
ATTTATACAAGCATCACAAAGCTTGTCCGAAATAAAAGTTAGAAAAGGAATTAAAAATGAAATAAATACAGTATGAGGGAGGCTCTGACAGCTGCGGATCGCCTCCAGATGGTGCGGCTCGCCTAAGTCTCCAAACCAGCCATGTCACTAAAAAAGTACCTGTGTAATAAAAATACACAGCAAGTGTAGCATGAGTACAAAAACAACGTGTACTCAGTAAGTCGCCCACCTAACCTCAGAGAGGTAGTGACGAGAGGTTGAATTAGACACTCACTAAGGGCCAGCAAATTAATTAACATATGATGAACGCAGTAGGAATGTAAAGGTAGTAATGCAGCAATATATATAAGGCACTGAAATCCAAGTAAATACTAGAAGTAAACAAACAGTCACCACTTCCTCATTTTTCCCCAAATATCTTATCACTTTTAAAAATCCATGAAAAACATTTAACAATTTAGCATGTGCATACGGGATAAGGACAACTGGCCTGAGCCGTCATAATAATCATCTCTGTGCACTGTCGAGGATCGAACGACCCGTACCATAAGTGCACCTCTCAATATAATAGTCATGTCTATACACTGCCGAGGGTCGAACGGCCCGAACCATAAGTGCATCTTTCAATAAAATAATCATATTTATGCGCTGCAGAGGGTCGAACGGCCCGAACCATAAGTGCATCTTTAAATCCGCCGTGGCGTACGGCCCGCTCCCATGAGAGTGGGGGAAATAACACTCCGATCGCGGAATGTAAATTGCGAAGCGATCACATGCAGTCAGGCACAATCAACAGTCCACCCCGAATACGTCGGAAAAATAAATACTCAAGTAAATGACAGATTTCTCTTTTAAAACCACAAAATAGTATTTAAATCCTTTCTCGAAATTTATTTTCCAAGTTTAACAATATTAAATAATATCACCTTATCAGGTATGCAATTATCCACAGACTCTTTCCAGCTGATTAAGAAAAATCAACTCTAGTCTTCTTTAGATATTAAATTACGATTTAGATTATATTAGCAGTCAAATAATACAGGCAGGATAACGAGTACAACACATAAGGCATGCTAGTGGGTCCTAGACTACCCGGACATGGCATAATAGTAGCAACGCACGGACTCTCATCACCTCGTGCGTACGTATCCCCCGAAGATAATAGCACATATTAACTTAGTTCACCTAGGAGGACAATTCCCCCTCACAAAGTTAGAAAGGAGACTTACCTCGCTCCGAAATTCCATAACCGACTTCCAAGCCCTTCCGACGACTTTAACGGACGCATAACGCCCCAAAACTATCCAAATAACGGCAAACCAATGAAAATGTACTCTAATATTTGCAACAATTCCAAATTATATAATTTCCCAACTTCGCTCAGTGAAATGACAAAAATGCCCTTGGGCCCACGTGTCCGGAATCCGAAATTTCTCGAAGATACATTCTACCCATAGCTTTACTAGTTTAAATATACAATTTACTCTAAATTCTATGCTCAAATTCGTGGCTAAAAATCCAAATTACCATTTTCTAGATTTCTTTAAGATTTTCCAATTTTCTACTAATTTCCATATCTAATTCCATGCATATACTTGTATTTAACTTTTAAAACATGAAGAAATTATTTACCTAGTGATGCTTGATGGAAAACCCCTCATGAAGCTCCTCAAAATCGCCCACATCCATGAAACAAATGAAGGAAATGGCCAACATTTCGCATATAAACTAATCTACCCAGGCCCCAATTTACTCTCTGCGTTCGCAGAGCTTCCTCGAGCCAACACTCCCCGTTCGCGGTCCCCTCCCCGTGTTCGCATAGGCCAAAGGGCCCCCAACTCCCCTTTCTTCTACGCGTTCGCACACCTTACCCCGCGTTCGCGTAGAGATCACACCCCAAGCCACCACGTTCGCACTCTCTTCTCCGCGAACGCACAAACCAATCCAGCAGCCCCCAAATTTCCTTCTATGTGATCGCACACAAGGGACCGCGATCGCATAGCACACCAGATACACCAGAAGACAGCAGCAGCAAAGCAGAGAAAAATGGTCCGAAACTGCTCCGAAACACACCCGAGGCCCCCGGGACACCGTCCAAGTCACACGACTCAGTCCCATAACATCCCACGGACTAGCTCGAGGCCTCAAATCACATCAAACAACATCGAAACCACGAATCGCACCCAAATCCCAACTTTATGAACTTAGAAATTTCCAACTTTTACATCTGATGCCGAACCCTATCAAATCACGTCTGATTGACCTCAATTTTTGCACACAAGTCATATTCAACATTACGGACCTGCTCCAACTTCCGGAATCGCATTCCGACCCCGATATCAAAATTTCCACTTCCGGTCGGATTTCTCAAAAACCTTCAAATTACTATCTTTAGCCAAATGACTTCAAAATAACCTATGGACATCCGAATTCACTTCCGATCGCTCTCCCAACTCCAGAATTACCATACGAAGCTATTCCCAGGCTCAGAATCCCAAATGGACATCAATAACTCTAAAATGCCTTACAGCCTAAATTTAGGAAATTCTTCTAAAATGCTGACTTCCACAATATACGCTGAAACGCTCCCGGGTTATCCAAAACCCGATCCGGACATACGCCCAAGTCCGAAATCATCTACAAACTTGCAAGAACCTTCAAATCCTGATTCTGAGGTCGTTTACTCAAGATTCCAATCTTAGTCCATTTCTCTAACTTACGGCTTCTGAAATGAAGATTTTCTTTCCAATTCAACTCTAAACTTCCCGAAATTCAATTCCGACCACACCTACAAGTCATAATACCAGAAGCGAAGCTGCTCACAGCCTCAAACCGCTGAACGACGCGCTAGAGCTCAAAACGACCGATCGGGTCGTTACATTCTCCCCCACTTAAATAGACGTTTGTCCTCGAACGTGCTAAGAACTGCTCTAGAGTTACCTGAAATCACTGTTTAACACCCTGAGCACCTGCATGTGCTACCACAACCTAGTTGAGTACATTAGCTTGATCAAATCTGAAGATTTCTTCTTTTATCCATATAATAAGCTCAGAATCCAGTTCCAACACTTGAAATTTCTCTGCCAAGCCTAGTTACAATATGTAAACACCGTATCAACTACCACACGACATATCAGGACATGACTACATGCCTTTGCTGAACCAGCACCATGCACCGCATAACTCATCATCTTATCTTCATCTTTTATCCATATAATAAGCTCAGAATCCAGTTCCAACACTTGAAATTTCTCTGCCAGGCCTAGTTACAATGTATAAACACCGTATCAACTACCACACGACATACCAGGACATGACTACATGCCTTTGCTGAACCAGCACCATGCATCACATAACTCATCATCTGACCACAACAACACTCCCTGAACCTAAATAGCCAAAATTTCACGAATCTGATGCTCTCGATGCACTTCATAACAAATCTACATACATCCTGCTATAATGCTGACGATACCACCACAACGGAGGAGATGTGTAGAAATTCATACCCAACTGCAGAGTTAACAAATCATTGAACATCTCATCTTGACTAGAATCATCACCTCATTATGAACCTGAATAATGGTATTTATTCTTTAATATGCCCTTCACATAAACTTATCGCACTGATCCGATAATCTCGTCTCACCCAGTATGAACTGCCCAAACAACAAATCACCCCAAATATGACCTACAGCCTCACATGATACCACATCGCGCCAATAGGCCATAACTCGAACATGATAATAAGAAACGACTCAGGAAGGGACTATTCGACTCACGTAACTAATATGAACTTTTCTCAAAAAATAGGAAGTAGAACATAAGAAAATAAATATAGGAACCTTACTCATCATCACACTGTTGCGCGTGCAACCCGATCCCAATAACATACCTGTGGCGGCGTGCCACCCGATCCCATCATAAAACTCACATAAGGAAATATAC
>MDKJ01241830.1:0-11070 GCA_005239525.1 Nicotiana knightiana | reverse complement strand
CTCAATGATAAAACCACCGAAACTCAGTCCGCAACTCAGGATTTGTCATGCAATGCAGTACAGTGGGACAGCTCCCGGAATCTCGTCTGTAGTCCTAGTTAAATATGCGAGGCAGTACAAGGGGAAAGCTCCCGAATCTCTGTCCGTAGTCCCAATTTAAATATGCGATGCAATGCAGGGGGAAAGCTCTTAGATCTCTGTCCGTAGTCCCAGTTTAAATATGTAGTGCAGTACACGGGGAAAGCTTCCGGATCTCTGTCCATACTCCCAATTTAAATATGCAGTGCAGTACAGGGGAAAAGCTTTCAGATCTCTGTATGTAGTCGTAATCTAAATATGTGATGCAGTAAAGGGCGAAAGCTCCCGGATCTCTGTTCGTAGTCCCAATTTAAAAATGCAATGCAACCACTGAGGAAAACAACCAGAATGCGACAGAAACAACACATATTTCCATACCCGGCGCAAAAGCACACAAGACAAAATGCAAAGTGCGATGAGAAAATCAATACAAAGACTTAAATCACAAAAATGATAAAAACTCACTCATAAGGAGTGGCCATTGAAAGGAATTCCAAGCATGAAGAGAAAACAACATAACGAGGGGAAAACAAGACAAATATAGCAACAATTCTATATATTCAAGTTCGCAACCAAGAAACCAAATCATCCCGGCAAGGGAATCCGCCATAACCAGTCTGACTTAGACAATTAGCTTCGCCGAATAAACTCAGTTTGAACAAATGCTCAGTAAATAGGCAGCATCAAAGAATACCATCGGCATGGGCGATCATCAATTAAACCTAAGTATTACTTAAGAGGAAAATTATTTAAATCACAATGTACACTCAGAGACATGCTTGACCAACGTATAGATATTCCAATTACTTATTAGGCATTTATATGGAGAGATTATACTAATTTTAGTCACATGCGTGGCGTATGAAGAAAGATATAATATAATGGTAGGAAAAACAAAATCTTCATTTAAGTTAAGTAAGATCTTATAAGAAATAAGGAATGCTACGCAAGTACTTCTAATTGGAGCGGGAAGAGATGGAACTAGGAATCAGGAATTCAGATATAAGAAGTGAAATTCATATGCGGGGAACATAAGGACCTAAATTCCCTAAAGGGCAATCTATTTGCAAAAAAGGTCGAGAACGCACTCGTCACCTCGCGTACGAGTACTACAATCAACATAGAAGACTCAATCCTAAGTGGTAATTCCCCCACACAAGGTTAGGCAAGATACATACCTCAAAGACGACAACCCATGCTCAAAAAAAGGTTTCTCAGGCGGAAAGGCCTCTGGACGGCTCAAAATCAACTAAAACAACTTCAAAATACATATAAACCGTATAAGGAACGATTCCGAATAATAAAGTTTCAATCTTTGCAAATTTATAAAATTCGACCCAAAAGTCTACCCCAAGCCCGCACCTCGGAGAACGACAAATTTTAAAAATTCCGATTACCCATTCCGATATGAGTTCACCCATAATACATTTATCCAATTCCGATAACATTTGGTCATTCAAATCATGAATATTCATTTTTGAAGATTTATTTCAAAACCCAAAATCCACTCAACCCAAATCACAAATTAAATAATAAAAATAAGAACTAATTGCCAAGAATCGAGCTCTACAAGTCAATTGTGTTAAAAATGGTGAAACCCCAATTTTTGGAATCTAATCTATCTGCCAAGTTATTTGTGCGTTGCGATCGCAGACACAATGATGCGATCGCATAGGAGAAAAATACTACTGCTCAAAAGCTGCTATGCGATCACGAAGTAAAGTATGCGATCTCATATAAGGGAAAGAGCCACTGCCAAGGATCTGCACAGTGCGTTCGTGAGGCCCGTTGTCCGATCACAGAGTAGGAAATTTATGTTGCCAAACGATGCACTATGCGATCGCGAAACATGGGTTGCGATCACATTGAAGGAAAAATTGGCCTGGTCCATTTTACACTATGCGATCGCGGATGAGTCTATGCGATTGCATAGATGAGAACACTAGATAGGAGATCAGTAGAGTAAAATGAGAGGAAATGGACCCGAACCCTATTCGAAACACACCCGAGCCCTCGGGGCTCAAAACCAAATATACACGCAACTTCAAAAACATCCTACGGACTTATTCGAGTAATCAAATCACCAAAATAACATCATAAACATCGAATTAAACCTCAAAAGCAATGAAATTTTTCAAAACATCTTTAAACATCAATTTTTTCATTTAAGGTCCGAATCACGTCAAACTAACTCTGTATCTTACCAAATTTCACATATAGCACATATAAGTCATATCGACTTGTACCAGGCTCCGAAACCATGATACGGCCCCGATATCACATGTTTCACCTCAAATTTCATTTTCAAAAACCTTTATATTTTTCAAAAAACAATTTTCTTTAAAAATTCTTTTCTCAAACTTGGGACCTCGGAATTTGATTCTGCGCATCCGCCCAAGTCCTATATTTTCCTACGGACCCTCTGGGACCATCAAATCACGGGTCCGGGTTGGTTTACCAAATATGTTCACCGAAGTCAACTTCATTCAAATTTCTAATACAAAATATCAGTTTTTATTAATTTTTCACATAAAGGCTTCCCAGCTACACGCCCAGGCTGTGCATGCAAAACGAGGTGAGATAGAAGGAGGTTTCCACTACCTCGGAACACATAATTTGCGAGAAATATACGGGATGAATTTTCGGGTCATCACAATCTCCCCTTCTTAAACAAACGTTCATCCTCGAACGTGCCAAGATTCAGTTTGAACTCAATCAATCAGTGATTGTGTACTTCCAACACACACCCGTGGGTGATCCCACGTCACCCCAACCTACATAAGCCTGGTGCCGCCATCAAAACTGCAATATAGCCTTCTCATCACCATCAATAAGTCTCATACCTTAATTCATTACCTTCTACTCATTTCCAAAAGAACCAATTCTAAATCCATATATGGCATTAGCCTCAACCTGCTGCATCAATTTAGGTGTACGCCCATAAGGCACGAACACACAATATAGCACATCACACATAGGCTCAATAGCACTTTTGTTAACAATAACTGCCCGAAATGAACTCAACATTGGTAATTAGTCCCACATCTGGAAGAACTCTGTTTCCAAACCCTATAATACTGATAATGATGCAATAAACACGAAGACCTCATCACTAGATACCCAAATCACTGAGTCACAACTAATACCACCAGGCACACATCCTGCAAGCTAAGCTAAAGAAGCACATAACGATCCCATAGGCATAACTCTCTATCAATACTGACTTAAAATAGCAATATAACAAGGAAGAAGCAAGGCGTATGAACAAATCACAAGGATCCCATTCTGATAAAAATTCCATCGGGTAGTCAGCCCGGTCCAAACATATCAAATCACATACAACAACGAGGGTCTCGCCCTCAACTCTATGTCACATGTAGAATATATATCATACCAATAGAGATCTCATGCTAATTCATCTCAGCAAAAAAAATCATAACGCTCATTTACTCACATCCCAATGGAGTATCAAATCATAGCTCGTAAATAAAATACTTAGGAGAATGACATAAAGCTTGCCACGAAGGACAACGTGGACTCATTTCCAGTTTTACCACTAGCAAGGATGAAAAAAACAATGATAGACATGACCTACTACTCATAGAATCTCCCAACAGATTCAAACACAAAAATAAAGTGCAAAACATGAAACTCACTCATAAATGAAACAACAAATAATGGAAACTCGTCCTGACCAGCAGGACTATAGTGAAATACAATGGTACCCTACATTATCACATCAAGACATACCTGGGTGATGATATCTGGCACGACAGCCTCTAGCCTACTATATGCAACACATCAACGGGTCGGGCATCCCTCTCTTGGGCACCTTTTACCCGCCTGAATTCATTGCTATAACATATCTACCTGAATCTTGGAACAATCTCTCACCCGGTGTCTAACATCTTCCCACTGAAAATAATCTCTCTGCCGATGTGGGTGTGGAAAACGTACAATGCGGATCCTTTAAGACCCATGAGTACCTAAAATGCTCCCATGCGAAGCTGGTAATGCAATCTGAACTGGCTGACCCACAAACCCTCTACTGTGGGGGTACCGTGCTTCCATATAAAGGACTGGTGGATTTCTCCGATCTACGAGGCCTCCTTGCCTCCCTCAAAACATCTTCGAAAACTGAATCCATGCTAGTAAAGCTAACTCGGTCAGGTTACCCCAATTCATATGTCGCCACCACTGATCAATCCACAACTGTGAATCTAAGACGTGACAAAAGCAACCTCGCTCGTCTCCACAACACCCGAAATGCAAAGAATATAGTGATACTCCCCAAAGAAAATGCGGGGCACCATCTGCCGCCAATCCACTAAAAGATAGAAGGGTGGTGCTTCCTATACCTCTCAAGTCCAAGGTATTCTCCCTATGATGCTACTGCCCTAACCATAGGCTGAACTGAAACCATGCGCCGTGCTTCCCTGACAACTGGAACATGACAAATATGATCTCACTGCTCTGAAGTGTAGACGGTGGGAGTCTGAATTATTCCCCTGATCCATGTAATGGCTGGTGAACTAGAATCAATCTCGCCTGATTCAGTGTACTTCTTGTACTCAAAACTGCGCTCCGGTCTCCTAAAATCTAGGGTAGCAATAGGCACCCCCAGTACCTGTCCCCTAACTAGAACTACTGGCGACTCCTCGATGGCTGCTCTGGTAGGTATCTTAACTGCGGCACGTGCTCCTCGTTGGCCCCTGTCTCTGACCCTTACAACATATACTTCAGGGTAACATCATCAGGAACCGCCGCTCGTGTCCTCAGCATTGGTGAGAGAAAGGAACGATAATTTCAAACTTCAAGATTAATCAAATCGCATGATAGAAATGAAGGAAGTGAAATTGTCCTAATAGTTCTGTAGCCTCTTCAAGATAAGTACAAATGTCTCTGTACCAATCCGAAAGACTCTACAAAACTCGCTTATGACTCTTAGCATCTATGAAGCTAGAGCTCTGATACTAACTTGTCATGACCCAAATTTTCCTCCGTTGGGTATCGTGATGTCACCTAGTCTTAGGGACTAGGTAATCCTAACATTTCCACTAAATGAAAACAATAATAAAGGAATTATAGTAGTCTCGATATAGACATCTTGACAGAGTTTACAATTTCCCAAAACTTGGTAAATACAAGTTGTAACAACCCGACCGATCGTTTTACGTTATCTGACCCCATTCCCCTAAATGAAACTTCCCATAGCGGATAATTATGATTTATGACTTGCAGGGACTGGTGGTCCGAGATTCGGAGGTGTTCAGAGTGCTTTAGGAGCATTTGGTTCCTTAAGGTTGACCTTTAAGGCCAGGTTTGAGTTTGGTCAACATTTTTAGTAAACAGCCTCGGAATCGAGTTTCGACGATTCGGGTAGCGTCGTATGATGATTCTGGACCTGGGCGTACTTTCGGAATGGGTTTCTGAAGGCTCGGGAGCATGTCATCGCCCAATATTGAAATAAGAGTTCCTTAGGTTCATATTATGGTTTGGGATGTGTTTTTGCAATATCGAGGTCTGAAGGACTTCTAAGACCAGGGATAGTTCCGTTATGTCATTTATGACTTGCCTGCAAAATTTGGTGTCATTCCGAGTTGTATAGGTTAATTCGGCTCGTTGTTAGCGAAGTCTAGAAAACTTAAAGTTCCTAAGTTTTGTTCTAGGGGGTTTTGAGGTGTGATTTTAAGTTTTTGTGTTGTTTAGGGTGTTCTGAAGGCTCTAGTGAGTCCGTATTATGATTTAGGACTTGTTGGTATATTTGGGCGAGCGATCGAGTGGGCCCAAGTGCCTCCCGGACACCACACGAGGTCAAAAACCAGCTGAATTAGTTGCTGGTGCACCTGCTCTGGTGTGACCATAGGTGCGGTTGCCCAGTCGCAGGTGCGGGACCGCTCCTATGGTTCGAGCCTCGTAGCTGCGACCCCTACTGGTCCGACCAATTCTCGCAGGTTCGGGCCCATGCTTTATCGTCCATTTCCGCAGGTGCAAGCCTTTGCTCGCAGGTGCGAGACCACAGGTGCGGTCCTCCCTTATCTTCTTCTTCTTCCTTGGGGCGATTTCCACCATTTTAGAGGGGCAAATGACCTTGTTATTGAAGGTAAGTAAATTCTACACTAATATTAGCTTCATGCATGGATTACTAGCTTAATTAAGTACCTAAATTAGAGAAAAATGAGGAATGGGGTAGTAACCTAGGGCTTTCAAAATTTTGAGGATTTACCTGTGAATTAGCTATGAAACCAAGTATAAATTATATATTAATGATCCTTAGGCTATGGGTGAGTGTCTCCTTCGAGAATTATTTGAATCCAAGCATGCGGGCCCGGTGTCGGATTTTAGAATTTCTTCAAGAATGGCGAAATTCATTTTCTAGTAGGAGAATTTCCATACTTTGAGCATAAGTTGATGAATTTGTATAACATTTGGCTAGTTTCGAGTCCTCGGGTGTAGAGTTCGGAGTTTCAGGCGCATTTTTGGTCTGGGGAGTAGGTTCGACGCGAGGTGAGCCTCCTTCCTAACCTTGTAAGCGGGAATAATCCCCATAGGTGATTATAAATAATTGCATGTGCTTATTTGCGGGGGATACGCACGCACGGTGTGATGAGAGTCCGTTCTTAGCAAGTACTATGTTATCTTGGGTAGTTCTAGGACTCACGATCATGGTTATATGTGCCTTACATGTATTCCTAAGCATGTTTCGAATTGCTTATTATCCTTGATTTGGCATGAGAATATTAGGAAGTTGTGGTCCATGATATATTGCGTAGGTTCTTGCCTTAAAGAATAATCTCTCATAATTCCCTAAAAATTGATAATTGTATGTATATATGCAGCATCGCGTCACATGTATGATTTGTGAGCGGAATAGCCCTACTATTATGTCAACCGCGTCGTATGTTCGATTTGCGAGCGGGGTAATAGATGCATCTATTGTTCGAGCCGTTCGACCATCGGCAGTGCACATTTATTTTTCGCGACATTTCGGCGGTACGTTCTGGCCTATTATATGTTGTATGATTTACTAAGAATTTTTTGTAATTGTACAAACTGGTTCATGTTAATAAGGGAATTTAGTACATTATGTGCTAGTGAAATTTGACATGCAAAGGTAACTAAAACTATACTTGATGATTTATCTCTTTGTGATTTCTACGACTGTTTTGCCTGCCTAGTTCCTATTTAAATCATTTTATTTATAAATGTTGACCCTAGTAAGTATATCGTCTACCTCTCATCACTACCTCTTTGAGGTTAGGTGGGATACTCACCGGTTACATATTTTTTTATGTATTCATGCTGCACTTCTGTACATAATTGTACATGTTCTGAGGCTGGTGCATCTGGTTATCTGACCAGAGCTCGATTATGATCTCAGTTGGACCCGACTTTAGGGTGAGCTGCTTCTCCTAACGATCCTCGACAGCACCTTGGAGTTTTCTTTTGCTTATTTCCCGTCTATTCCTTCAGACAATGGGATTGTATATTCTATTAGTATGCCCGTAGGACTTATGACACTAGTTCCTGACAGACACGTAGTTGTTAAGGATTTCGGTTGTACATGTAATGGCTCACGCCTCTTTGTGATTGTTTTGATTAAAAATGGCTATTTATCCTTGTCCAATCGTGTTTATGTTTTAAAACATGATGATATTTTAAAGTGTTCAATCTAATAAGAAGCAAATTGAGAGTCGGCTTTCCTGACCCCGTTGTTGGGCGCCATTACGACCTACGTTAATATTTTGGGTCGTGACAACATGGTACCAGAGCACTGGGTTCACATAGGTCTCACAAGTCACGGGAAAACCTAGTAGAGTCTTGCGAATCAATATAGGGACGTCTGTAATTATCTTCGGGAGGCTATAGGGTGTTAGGAAAACCTCTCCTTATTTTTATTCTATCGTGCAATCAATGGTTTACTAAATTTCATTCTTCTATACTCTCACAGATGCTGCGAACGCGTGCGTCCGATGTTCCAGACCTGGGAGGGGCCGCTACCCCTGTTGTTCGATGCCATGGAATAAGCCGGGGGAGGGCACTTGCCCGAGGTAGGCGACGAGGGTGTCCCCGAGCTATTCCAGTTGTACCACCACCAGAGGACCCTACTATAGAGTAGTAGGGTGAGGTGCCCCCAGTAGGTCATGCCTTAGTGGACTTTATGACGGCGCTAGGCTTCCAGGAGATCATGGGCGGTATGATGCAATTTATGGACACTATGTCCTAGGCTGGATTATTTCCAGCGGATCCTGCCACATCTCAGGAAGGAGGGGGAGCCCAGAACCCTACTGCCTAGGCTACAGGCCAGACAACAACACTTCATCATACCCCGGGTACTCTGTCGTGTGTGGAGCACATCCAGTAACAGCAGCACCTGAGCTCAGACCAGCTGCGGACGAGATCCATAGAAGTTACTGGATAGGTAGACCCGATGGCACCCACCTATCTTTGGGGTTGAGAAGGGAGAGGATGCCCAGGACTTTATTGATAGGTGCAGGGACAGACTGTACAACATTAGGATACTGGAGTCCTATGGAGTGGACTTCACTACTTTCCAGCTCGAGGGAAGTGCCCGCAGATGGTAGCAGTCCTATATCCTGGGTAGACCGGTAGGTTCCCCTTCCATCACTTGGAAGCGATTCACTCAGCTGTTCCTGGACATATATATTCCACCATCCGAGAGGGAATAGTTGGGATATCAGTTTGAGCAGTTGGAGCAGGGGTAGATGTCAATGAAAAATTACAGGGCCAGGTTTTCTAAGTTGTCCCGTCATGCCACTATGATATTGCCTATTGATGCTGAGAGAGTGCGGAGATTTGTAGCAGGGCTACACTCAGGTATTAGGGAAAACATGGCCCGAGAGGTGGAGATGGGGACTCCCTATCAGCTTGTGGTCGAGATAGCTCACCGGATTGAGGGTTATCGTTCGAGAGGCGGAGAGAAGGGTCAGCAAGATAAGAGGGCTAGATGTTCAGGAGATTTCAGAGGTGCCCCAGCTAGGGGTAGAGGTCATTTCGGTAGAGGCCAGTCTAGTAGGATTCAATATTCAGCTTATCCGCCACCTCCCCGTGGTGCTCCAGTGACGCCCTATTTCAGCGCCATGCCAGAGAGTTCCTACCGCCCACCAGCCATTCAGGGTTCCTCTGGCGGGTAATCCGGTCATCAGGGGTCTTATATTCCTTACTTCAATGCCATGCCGGAGAGTTCTCCCCATCCCTTAGCTGTCTAGGGTCCTTCTTCAGAGCAGCAGGCCATGCCACCCACCAGATGTTATGAGTGTGGGGAGCCAGTTCATATGAGAAGGACTTGTCCCAGGCTTCGGAGCAAGGCCGCTCAACATTAGCCTACATTTTCAGCACAGGCGGTTCATCCACCTAGAGGTTGAGGGAAGACTGGTAGAGGTCGTCCCAGAGGTGGAGGCCAGGCAGGGGGAGCTCTGTCGGCCCCTATTCATGGCAGCGGAGGTCAGCCAGCTCTTGTTCATTCTGGCAGGGCTTAGTCTTTCGGTGTTCCAGCTAGATTCTATGTTATCCCGGCCATATGAGATGCAGTGGCCTCAGACGCCGTGATCACATGTATTATTATAGTATGTGGAAGAGAGTCATCGGTGTTATTTGATCCAGGACCCACTTATTCCTATGTTTCGGTCTTATTTGCTCATTTTCTGGATGTCCCTCGTGAGTCCTTGGGTTCCCCTATTTATGTGTCCAGTCCCGTGGGCAATTTTGTGGTTGTAGACCGGATTGGTCGATCCTGTGTGATTTAATTTTGTGGGTTCGAGACTCGAGAGGACCTCTTATTGCTCGACATGGTTGATTTCGGGATTATTTTGGGCATGGATTGTCTATCTCCTTATCATGTCGTGCTAGATTTCCATGCCAAGACAGTTACTTTAGTCATGCCAGAATAGCCTAGGCTAGAGTGTAGAGGTTCCTCAGCTAGTGCAGCCAGCCGGGTTATTTCATTCTTGAAGGCTCGAGGTATGGTCGAGAAGGGTTGTCTGGCCTATTTTGCTTATGTACGGGACACCACTGCCGAGTCTCCAACGATTGATTCAATGCCAGTTGTTCGAGAATTTGTGATGTATTTCCTTCGGACCTTCCAGGCATGCCTCCAGATCGTGATATTTATTTTTGCATTGATTTAGCTTCAGGAACTCAACCTATATCTATTCCTCCGTACCGTATGGCCCCGAAAGAGTTGAAGGAGTTGAAGGGGAAGCTTGAAGAGTTGTTAGCTAAGGGGTTTATCAGGCCGAGTGTATCGCCGTGTGGTGCTCCAGTTCTATTCGTGAAGAAAAAGGATGGATCCATGGGGATGTGTATTGATTACCGCCAGTTGAAAAAAGTTACCATTAAGAAAAAGTATCCTTTTCATCGATGATTTGTTTGACCAGTTGCAGGGTGCTCGTGTGTTTTCTAAGATTGATATAAGATTTGGGTATCATCAGTTGAGGATTCGGGCTTCAGGTGTTCCAAATGCTGCTTTTTGTACGAGATATGGCCATTATCAGTTCCTGGTGATGTTATTTGGCTTGACTAATGCCCCAACAGCATTCATGGACTTGATGAATAGGGTGTTCATGCCATATAATGATTCCTTTGTCATTGTCTTCATTGATGACATTTTGATTTACTCACGTAGCCTGGGAGAGCACGAGCATCATTTGAGAGTTGTGCTCCAGACCTTGCGAGAATATAAGCTATATGCTAAGTTCTCCAAGTGTGAGTTTTGGTTGGATTCCGTGGCATTCTTGGGATATGTGGTATCCGGAGAGGGTATGAAGTTTGATCCTAAGAAGATTGAGGCAGTTCAGAGTTGGCCACTTCCTACTTCAGCTACAGAGATCAGGAGTTTCTTGGGTCTAGCAGGCTACTACCACCGATTTGTGGAGGGATTTTCATTTCATCCCCACTGACTAGATTGACGCAGAAGAATGCCCCGTTCCGATGGTCCGACGAGTGTGAGGCGAGCTTTCAGAAGCTCAAGAC